>VICI01003806.1:0-12306 GCA_019593645.1 Akabosia matsudoensis
GTAAGTAGAAATAATTGGCATACATAACCCAATTCCCTTAGAGTGATTGTTTCCACAACTGAAATTTGGTCTTTCAGACCGGAATATGTCACTGTACAGGATAGTGTACAGACAAATCAACAATGTACAGGGCTTCTAGGTATGTTTTTTTCTACACATTCTGTTTTTGAGTCGTAACTGTAGCGTTAACATTCTGGCCGTGATGCTTGACTAGATGATGACGTTACTGCCCAAGATATCAATACTGGAATAATGGATGCATTAGTTCAAGCTGGAGGAGTGAGAACGGTTTTTGTCGGACATGACCATGGTACATAACACACTTGAGCAAATTAGTTTTAATGAAAACAGGATGATATGTTTGAACTCAGACAATTACGGTATGAATCATGTAATTGCATGGTCATTTGTAGGAAATGCTTGGTGTTGTTACTACAAGGAAATTCAAGTCTGTTACAACAGGCATACTGGATATGGAGGGTATGGAACTTGGGTCCGAGGAGCGCGAGTCATTGAGCTAAGTGCAATAAACTTAATGAATCAAACCAATTACGTTCGGCTGGAAACAGGAGAAATCGTCGACTCTTTCCCTAAGGAGGACAACTCAGTCCATTAGAGACAGCAAATAGCAAGATTACAACCAATTTCAAATGCCCGACACTATATTACTCCCAGTTAAATAAAGCGAATAACCAAAAATATAAGCGTTTATTTTCTCCCGAATAGACATACATGACATATCACCAGTTAAACTTTTGTACTACATATTTAGCGTTTAGAACTCAGAAATTGACCACATTTGACTCTATTTCTCAAACAATTTTAAATTCATGCGACGGATCGGCAAATTCATCTCGATGAGCGTAAAACAAGTCGGACAAAGCCTTCATATACTTTTCATGCAGATTGTCAATGTCATTCTTGTGTGGGCTCGTCAATTTTTTCAAGATGAATTGGCGATCCAACTGAAAAAAACAGACGAAATCGTCTTCAGTGAAAATTCGTTCCTTACTTTCTCCCTGTAGACGTTGGTGTATTTTTACATGAGAATTAGTATAATTTATTTACCTGCGACAAATATAGGGCGTCGTTGTGGCAGAATGCCGAAGGAATACTGAAAAATTCCTCTGCCGAAAAATAAAACAGGTGCAAAGGTGAACAAACTTGTGAGCTTGTCTTGAATTTTGCGAACAAGCGAGCCTTCAGGATTGTCAATGGCTTGTTGGTAAATCTCTGTTTCTCCAAACGAAAACACCGGGACTAGGGAGCATCTATTCATTGAACATATCCAGATAATGCATCAACATCAAACTATTCAAAAGTACTCCAAATATCCTTTACCAATGAATGAAAAATAATACCCGTTTTGTAGCGCTACTTTTATAAATCCCTTTCTTCGTTTCAACTGAATCACGTATGAACCGGGATGGGAGTCTAAAGCTTCTGGAGCTCCACCAGGTACAAGTACTAACTCCCTTCCCTAGAAAGAAAGTCATGTCATGTCGAAAGAAACTTTTTGCAAGCTTCTTCATTGCCAGCACTGCAACAAATTCTAAAGAATGCCAATTGAATCCAGGTTATCTTACCTCCGTCTGGATGACTCAATAAATAACTCATACTCTCTTTTCTTGCCGAACAAAGTCCTACAAAACATAAAATTCAGTAATACATGCGAATAAAGTCATCTCAATACGATTTCATGCGCCATAAGTAATCATTTTATGCAGTTTTTACCCAAGCCCAGACACCATTCTCTAAAGAAAGGTATCAGAAAGTTGAGCTTAAGTGTAATTCCGTAGATGGTAAGCCCCGGAAATACTTTGCTCACATCATTTCCTTCAGTCATAAAACTCAAAAACAATTCCACTGCTGAGTATTCCGTGTGGATGCGAGCAGAATAAATAGTTCCTTTTTGGGTCGAGATCACAGGTTTTAACCAGTTTGATTGGAAAGTAGTTGCGGTAATGTTTCCACATTTTCCAGTTTCTCACATATTCTATTCTGTGCACATAAACAATAAGCGAAATGATAACACATCTATTGTGCATTGGGTTATTTATGATTATGACAAACATGATGATCAAATGTCTACCTCCGTCCACCATGATCACTTGTATCTCTGTCGATGTAAATCCAGGCCAAGTACACCACTACCAGGATCCCAAGTCTTGTGTGAAACAAAACGATAATAAAGGATTGGAACACTTAGTGGTCCAGAAACAAAAAAGAGTAGAATCCATGTAAGCACTGATAGTGTCTGCAGACGGCGCTCCCAAGGAATATTTATCGGGGCAAACTCCACACCGAGAATATTTTGTTTTTCATTTAGTGCTCTGGAAAATTTACATAATGAGCCCTGAGTTATCTGCGAGAATTATAATACGAAAGTCAAGTTAGTGATTTCCGGTTATCACGTTTACCTGGCAAGCTTCGCTGCTTTGGATTTTGAGCTTTTTGTTTTTTCCTTGATGTTAGTTACTTGAGGAGCCATTTTAGACAGTATTTTAACGAGTTAAAAATTAACGACAGAATGCATGCAAACCAATGATAAATACTCCATGTGCGAGGAGGGCAATTTGAGAAAACAAAAACTTCGAAGGAACACAGCACTTCACTCTTTGATTTGGAGTGTAAATATGGATTGAGTTCGTATTTACGATTTTAATGTGTCCCATAATGATAGCTTTCTGCGAGCTTCAATGTCAGCTTCACCATTTGAATATGTCCCATATCAACATAATCCATAAACCACAGCGTACACACGATATCTATGATTCCAGGCCCAACCCCAAGACAAAGTCTGTTTGTTTGCATATGATTGCATAGGAATGTATCTCTCAAATAGCTATATGCAACTCCAGCATATTCTGATAACCAAATTGAACCAAAATTATTTTTGGGTACGCTGAAGATAATTCCAGAGTCATGACTAAAAACCAAAGAGCTTAAGCTAAAAACTGTGTCCATCAACAAAGTGCGAGCTAGACATAATCAAATAGGTAGTATGAAGAAGTATGGCATGTTATGAAATCTTGTCCCACAAACCATGAAGCATGTTACTTTTTACTTGCTAGTTTTCACATTCACGTTTCAAATACGTATCAAAGCAAACACTGACTTACTGAAAATATTCGTCCTCTACTGTCAACGAAGGAAAGTTTGGAGCTTACCAGTGTAATGTCTCTCCAGCAAAGATTCATTGTTTGATGAATATTCCCACAACCATCGCATACATGATAACACAAAATTAAAAGATCGTCATAATATATATTATGAGAAAAATTAAAACAATAGGTTATAATTATTTTTTTTCAATACATTGAAATGTTTGCAAACCATCTCTTATTCGTTACTTCAGTACACACCGTTTCCGCCTCGTAGAAAAACTAAACAGGTAAAATTTAGAATGAATATTCGGAAAACGGAAATTCGAAGCCCATGTTCATTTACCGTTCGTCAGGAGTGTCACGCACGACTCCGTCAGAAACTAAAAGATTGATAGGTTGTACGTTTTATTTATAATGTGAGCATAATATATGTGCACCGTTTTGTTTTTTATTATACGCAATTTTATTTCAGTATTTGTAGGAACGAAACAGAAGTCTTTCTTAATTAAATTAGGAGTATTGTCAGAGAAATCGGAAAGCGATTGTGGGTCTGTAGCTTAAAGAAATGCGACATTTATCGTGTTTATAAAACATACAATAAATATTCAGGTAACTAGCACATTAAAGTATCGCATGCGTTCGCATCGTTGGTTTGCTAGCAAAATAATGATTGATTGAAGTTCGAATAGCATTGCCAACTATATACGTATTCTTTTACCATAATTCAATTTGAGGTAGGTAACTATTATCGACTTGATCTGGTGATCATTTATAGAACAGATGCTAACTACAGTTAACAAGTCAGTAAAGTCAAAAAGGCATTTTTGACGTGTCTTCCTTAAAATATTGTTCAATGCTTGAAATATGAAGATTGGCTTTAAAAATATATTTCATAAATCATTTGTACGTAAAATTATCTAATGTTTCCTTAAAAATTACCAATCTCTTGCTTTAGATTTCAATGCAACAACTTTTTTGTGCTAACGTCTTAAAGATGCTTATTGACAGCGTTAATTTTGGAAGCGTTTGTTTTGTAAATAAGTACAGTATGTACTATTTTGTCTTAATATTTGGTACCAGTAGTGTTAAAACCTATGGTGAAAAAACTAAAATAATGATCTCTGCATAACTCATAGTGAGTTATTTAAAAGCTTACAAGACACAGCGGTATTTTCTGAGTTATGATACACATTATTATACAAATCAAAAACAAAATCATTCTGTATCTCTGCGCGTTTTGAAGCAATTTAACGTATCTCACATAATAAGGCACATACTAAAATTACAAAATATGCACAGATCGATTGAGTATTAAATTATATTACAATTGAAAAGGCATCAAGTTGACTTAGATGGACGCAATATTTCTGTACACTACAACTACTACTAAAATACTGTTCACTGTCTTCAAATTTACATATGATTTACTGACTATAATTTTTAAATATGAAGACGTCTTGCTCAGCATTTAGGGTATCAAATTTCCAGATCTTCAAAGTTCCTGGACAGTCTCTCATTAACTTTTCTTCGTTGACTCCTACGTAGTGCATCCGCCCTGCGATAAGGTTCATTTTTGAGATCGGTAAGAATGTCTTCCAGTGCCCCGTGGTATGCTTCCTGCACCTTCTTTGTGGTCTCAGGTGCCTGTCGACGTTTTAACTCATTTATCACAGCATCCGCCTGAGAATTAAAACACACACAGTAAAACCTGACCTGTTGCGTTATTTTCGATTATCGATCCAAATCAGTAGACCTATACCTGATTTCTCTTGCCGATGACTTTTTCGCCTTCTGTCGGTGATTGGTTTCTTGACATGCGGTTCCGTTGTTCCATGTCCGCTTCTGCTTGCTTGTATGCACGGATAAATTTGAGTATGGCAGAGAAGAACCCTGTGGAATCAGTTTGCTGTCTTTCCTCACCGTAAAATTCCACACATTCACCAAAATCACTGACAGCCGTTTTGCATTCATTCTTTATTTTAGCCAGTCTATCAAGCGAGTTGGCCAAAAAGTCACTGACAACCTATTAAAATTGACAAATTACACTTCAAACAAAGTTTACAAAAGTCATTAACTATAAGGTGTAAGTTCTCACCGTATTCACTTCGTTCTTTTGACGAAGGAATTCGGACTCTTTCTTCGTGAGTTCCATTCCCTTTTCTAGGTCATGGAGATCACTCAAAACGTTCTCTAACGAGACTGCACATGCCTTCTCAACAACTTGCAAATCGTTCATGAAGTCTTTTAGGTGAGAGAAATTTTGAGAGATAGTTTCAACAATGTAATTCAGCAGTGACTGCCTTCTATCAAGAGACTTGGTGTCAGTAAGACATTCCAGGCTCTGTAACGGAGAACAAAATGAATTATCCACAATAGTAAATTTTATGCCAGAAAAACGCGAAATCAATATGCACGCACAAACCTGAATTTTAAACCCATAAGCCGGACCCCTTTTGGCTGCATTCATATAATTTCCGAAAGCCAGAATAATTTCAAGAACTTGATGAAATTTTTCCGACGTTCTAACAGATCGAGAAGCCTGAATGACAGCGTGAATTTGTGGTTGCAATATATTGGCAAGCTCATTGAAAGTGGCAATGTACGCCATAACTGACAGTTTCGTTGAAATACGCTCGATTCGCGACAGTTGAAGCAGGAATTTGTCCTCTTCGGTCAGCAATTCTGGATTTTTCTTGGCATACATGTACTCACGGTACAACTTGCACTCCTGCTCTGTAGGAACCATTCGTTGTAGAACTTCAACTTGTTCATGTTTCAAGATAGTTAAATCTAATGAGTTGACTGCACGCATGACCACGTCAATCGAAAGATCAAGTTTCCTCCTCGAAATAGCTGGAAATGTATAAGCAAAACCATATTGACATAAAAATGGACAAACGCAAACTTAAGTGAAAATGAACATTACCAATATTCCGTAGACGAGTGTGCTCAAGTAGAGACACAGCTTCTGGCTTCTTAAATCTTTTAGATGGGAATGTGTTAAGGCCTCCATCCGTTTCTGCATCGTCCACCTTACCTGCTTTGAAAATGAATTTAGATTAGTTACCTTACTATATATATTTGAACGAAATATAACGTCAGGAAACAGAAACAAACAAAACTCATACCTAAACCTCCTGCGGTGCCGATTTTAAACCTGCGTTCGAAATCATCGAAGTCCAACATACTGTAATACTTTGAGTCGTCCAACTGATTGAAAACTGTACCCTTTACTTCTCTTGGTTTGAGAACTGTCCAATTTAATGTCGGTAACTTGCATTTAGGCTGTACAGCTTTCTTAATTGTCATATTTCCATTTATTCCAGGGAAATTAGGTGGAGGAGGAGGACCCCCGCCTCTTGTATTCATTAGCGGCGGTGGTGGAGGTGGAGGACCGCCAAACGGAGGAGGGGGTGGAGGAGGCACAGGTGGAACTCGAGGAGCAGGCTGAGATGCTTTCATAAGAGGTTCTGTATTAACATTTGGAGACGCAGCCACAAAAGGCGATGACTTCACATCTGGTTCTTTGGCATCTACGACGGTTGTGATGTTTTGGGATAATCTAGCCATCATGGACTTTTTCTCTTCCTCTTTTTCCGTTACAGCTCTTCTCAACGTAGTTACTTCTTCGCTGATTTCTTTCTGTTTTGAGAGCAAGTAGTCCCGTTCTTCTAGAACTTCTCTGAGCCTCAGTTCAAATTCCAAATGTTTTGACATGCTGTCGGACTCCAACTTTTGGTAAATTTCCTTGAGGTGCGATAGCTCTTCCTCAAGCTCTGCAACTCTTTCTACTGCAGCATTTTTCGTCTCAGAATCTTCCATCAACGCCGATACATCAAACACATTATCCAAATACGCCAGTATTTGGACCCGCAATTCTTCGGATGGAGTGTTTTTCAGTCGTTCGAGATATTGGTCGATTCCTAATTGTGAAAACTCATACTGCAAATACACTCTTTGATTCATATCATCCACTGAGTGCACCACAATGTTGATGAACTGGATACAAGCAGCTAAGAAGTCCACATGAAAGGACTCATAGTTCATGAAGTCATCTACGAGCGTCTCGAAACGCTTCTTTTCATTGCATACCTAAATAACAACATAAAATAATTGAATTTGTATACTTAACATGAGAATGGCATATTTTGCAAAATTACTCACTTCTTTAAAATTGTCAAAGGCCTTTAGAATCAACTGATGGCTTCCCTGCACTAAACACACGGCTGCAAGCAGCTCAAGCACCATTCCTTTAGTTCTTAAACTTTTGTGCTTTAAACTTAAAGCTATTGCGTTGATAGCTTCTTGTTTAAGCATTACTAAATTAAGACCATGCTTCGTGTTCATTATCGCGCGAAGACATAGGATACACACGTGAATATCATCTTTGGCATCTCCCATATTTAGCTTTGAAATGTGTTTTGATGTGCGTTTGTTGATTGTTCCGGGGCTTCCAATAGGGCGGATGCCGGTTCCAGTATCGCCAGGCCCCCCATTTGATCCTCCGTTTGTTAAGGATTGGGGACCACTGTTCGTATTAGGGGGGCTCGCTCTACCTTTGGAGGACGTTTCATGCTCGACTGCATTCTTTGCTTCATGTCTAAAACATCCAAACAATACATACATAATATTATTATAACAGTCCACGACTGCACACGAAAACGAGAGTGTATTCTTATCGTATAAGGACATTATTCCATCAAACATGTTTCCTTAAGACAAAAATATTAAGAGGATAATTAAACAAAAGCATTTGGTGAATACAGAATTCATCTAATCATCAACATCGCCCTTTTGTGATTCAAGACATGTGAAAATCTCATCATCTCATCACCTCATAAAGCGAACGTGATTTACATATGAAATAGTGCTAATTATCCAATTGCCGCACGACAACATCAAAACAAGCACTTAATCCAAAAACAGTCGTCATTGTCTGAAAAATGTAATTTGTAGAATATGGAATCATTTCAAGTTCACGATTACGCTCCGTCCGAAAATGGAAGCGTTCTAAGATACATTCGGTTATGTGCTCTTGTGACTGCATCAGTGGAAATGGTAATTAAAACGTTTGATATATACATAATAGCCATTAAATTGAAGTGGGATTTTACAAATAATTAACGATGACTCAACTTTTCAGATTTTAGGCGTGCTTTCAATGACTTCCAATCTTGCAATATTCACCTACTACTTAGTGGAAGCCAACAATGGAAATCGTCTACGGAAACCCGACTTCTTCTTTGAAAACGTAATTGAACTCGACTTAGTGGTTTCAGGTACAGCATAATCACAATAGGTTAGCCACTTTCCTCTATTTAATGATATTTAATTAAAATGTCGTCATTAAACCCCTAGCTAAGACGCTAACGAAAATTGCAGCCTTCATGTTTGTGTACAGTGTCATTCACTTCCTCGCATCGATTTTTCTATTTCAAGGAGCGAAATTGGTAAGTTTTACAAAAATGTTTCCGTAAAACTTTACTCATAAACACTTCAATAGTTGCTTTGTTTCTCTATTAGTTTAGTCATGAAAAGTGCAGATGGGCATTCATCATTCATATCTGCTTATGGACAATTGGGATAATGGTATTGTTAGCACCACTGAATGATAAAATCCTGTTGTGGCTCTTCATCATCGTTTTCTCTCTTAAAATAGCCGAATTGGCCTTGATAAAGCGGCTCATGGACGAACTTCACATGGAAGGATTCAATAGATGAAGTTGTTCAACTAACCTCAACATTACTAAACGAAAATTTAAATAGTCCACAAGGACTTCCAACCCTCGGTTGTCTTCGTTCAAAAACTCGCGGACCCATCTAAAGAAAGAAAATAAAAGAATTTAAACCCAGAGTTCCCAAATACTGTACTCTGACACATTAAACTGTAATCCAAAATCTTACTCAATATTGTTCGTTCTCAGCGAAATTTCTAAATCTTTAAGGACTTGTGTTGACGTAGAATCACCGACTACTTTTCTTTTCTGCAAATTAGAGAGGATTATTGTGAAAACACATATTGAAATGAAAACATGGATACTGTTAGTAAAATTCCAGTGCAGTACCTTGAAGCTCCTGGAAGCTTTTGGATCTAGGTAAGTTTGCAATTTCTTCAGATAGAAACTGGGAGGGTCCCTGACTTGTACCAGTTCCTGTACAAAAGAAAAGAAAGACGATGCGCATGTCAATACATTTCGGCAAGATGATGCAAACATGCTTTGTAGAACACTCACTTGATCACAGACAATTTCCCATTTCTTCTTTTCGTCATATTGTTTCAATAGTTTGGCCTTGTCAGGGGGAAGGTCCATGGAAGCCTGAGAAAAACAAAAAAAAAGTGGAATCGTTACAAAGAGTGAGTCTGTAATGGAAATGGGAGAACCATGTTCACATCTCAAATTGTAAATATTTTAACAGTTTTATCATCGTATTTTCACTTTTCAAAAATTACAAAAATTATTCCCATTTTGCATTATGTAACGTTTGAAAATATCGCATGCAAACGACCAGTTGGTCCAGTTGGAGAAGCCCTTCTGGGAATAATTTAGTTTAAGTTCACACGCATCTTTCAATCATTTTTCTCGTCATAAAACTACAGATTTTGGCACATTTTCGTAATAAAAAATTGCAATAACACGTGAACAAGTCGGTTGAGTATTCACCGTGTTTAATCATAGGGATTCTGTTCGTGAATATGTGCATAAGTATGTTAAGTATGTTTTCTTTTAAACAAACACTTTTCCATTTTCCATTACTCACTTTCAAGTTAATCAGTACTTACTGGCACATTAAGGTTCAGCTTTTTTACGGAACATTTCATACTGATGTTTGACGCATGTAATGTAAACAATCTAGACAAGGCACTTTAACACAATAAAATGACCACTTACCAAAACTTTGGTGAATCGTTTTTCCAGCTCGTCTGCATTAGGGCATTGGGGTAGCTGGCTTGGGAGAATACTTTGATGACCTCATACTGACAAGGTCCCTACGATTCCTGACAAAACTTGGAGGGTCAATGCCGTGCGGATGACAGTTCCCTCCGTTGAGTGTATTTACACTGGGAGGACCACACGACGATCCAGACAAACTATGGAATCCCGGGTTGATGTCGTTTGAGTCTAAGTGGTTCCCGGAGACACCCGAATGAGTCACAAAATCTACTCCGCCTGTAGTGCGTATGGTAGACTTAAACTTGATACTTGCAGGATCATCTCCAGCCAGCGAGGCTGGCCGCCTGTAGCTACTACTCAAGTTATTACCCATTTTGAAAGTAAAACTTACAAACAATCCACAAAAAAACATACACCGCAAAAAAAAACCAAAAGACGATTTAGTCAGTGTTACTAATTGGCAAGTTAGTCATGGCCCAGCGGTCACTAGAGACGCGCTACGACCCATTACAGCTTTGTCTACAACTAACAATCATTTGAGTCATTTTTGAAAATCTATTGACTTGATCGTTCTACACACATGCACAAACTTGCACACTGTCAAACACGTGCTAGTAACATAAACATAACGCCCACACTCTTACAATATTTGCCGACATGATATCGACACCAGTCAATCTAGTTGGATTAATCACTTGTAGTAACGACATACTACTAAAGGATAATTTATGTTACATCAGTTAAACTGCCTAGTTCTAGGAATACCATCACCAACATGTTTATTCTCATTTTCAATCGTGACAATTTAAATTACAATACAAATTAGTCCCGTTTGTGAAGGTAATGACAAAATCAATGTTACATCAGTTAAACTGCCTAGTTCTAGGAATACCATCACCAACATGTTTATTCTCATTTTCAATCGTGACAATTTAAATTACAATACAAATTAGTCCCGTTTGTGAAGGTAAATGACAAAATCATTCCAATAAACTTCACTTACGTCAGACCTATTGTTTACGCACTGGAATCTGAGATTACCCAGAAAGTTACCTAAATGTTTTCATCATTATAAACTTAATTTCTGATTCACATAAAACTTTATAAACACGTTTTGCACAGAACACATTTACGTCCATTTCTGTCATCAAACAATCACATGTCTAAAACTGTTTGGTTTATCCTCTTTCTTGTTCCTCAAATGAGTCAGTGTTATTGTTCTCGTGCTGATTACAATTATCACCAAAAAATTACTTCTATCGATTGCAAAACATTTACACTTGACGAGAACAAAATTTTAACAATACGTCGACGTTTGTTTACATCCCAGATAACGATATATCCTCGTCCTAGTCCGGCGTGCTCCAGTTACTGGAAAGATGAACTCTCCTGGTCATGTACTTTAAACTTCATTCTGGAACNAGTCCGGCGTGCTCCAGTTACTGGAAAGATGAACTCTCCTGGTCATGTACTTTAAACTTCATTCTGGAACATAGACCATCTGCAATCTCCTGTAATAAACAACAAACAAAATCAGTTAACCACAAAACATTAGCCTTTCGACTAAAATTTTTACAATCTCTTAAAAGTTTTGATCACCCTCTTCCTCTACCTACGTCATCTTAAAATCGTCTATTTAATTGAGCTTACAATTTACAATTAATGCATTTTATCTTTTACCTATTCATATTCATACAAAAAAATCTTATTTTTTTTGTTTTCTAAGTTTTCTCGTGTAAAGTTTTGACAGATGTACCACATGCAGATGTTTTTATTTTTTAACGTCTGACGATAGACGACAAACAAGCTCCCACATTTTTATTTTTTCTCTCCCTTCAAATTCGTCCAAAGAAGTCGTAGACAGTCGAAGTAGGAGAGCGCAGTCATATGCCCTATCCATCTACAAAGTTTGACTACCAAACCATAAAATAAAATCCATTTTTAAACCATTCCTATCCATCTTTTTTTTGTTAAACCTTCAGTACAATATGCATCCAAAAAATCACACCTTGTTACACAACCACCCTATAAAATAAACTTTTTAAAAAGTTGAACCAACCAAAACCCTCATTTTCAGTTCCCTTCCCTTTCGTCTGCCGACTTGAAAAATGCTTCAAAACAAAACAAACTAAAAAAAAGCGCAACAATGTGCAACTCAACAATGCCTGCATGTCTGTCTCTCCGACTGATGGTGGCGTGCTCCACTTGAGCCACCATCATGCTCTCGTAATTACACATTCAAGTTGTATAATGAATTAATAATCATCTTCGTTGCGGTTTGGTTCACCCACCATTATTGAAAGATT
>VICI01003807.1:0-12305 GCA_019593645.1 Akabosia matsudoensis
GGGACCGGGATAACTCTGTGTCGTAAGTTGGGATAACTCTGTGTCGTAGGCGGAGATAACTCTGTCTCGTAAGCTGGGATAACTCTGTGTCGTAAGCTGGGATAACTCTGTGTCGTAAGTTGGGATAACTCTGTGTCGTAAGTTGGGATAACTCTGGGTCGTAAGTTGGGATAACTCTGTGTCGTAGGCGGAGATAACTCTGTCTCGTAAGCTGGGATAACTCTGTGTCGTAAGCTGGGATAACTGTGTATCATAAGCTGCGATAACTCTGTGTCGTACGCCGGGATGATTCTGTCACTCAAGCTGCTGCATGAAGCTGTGTCACGATGTGCTGTCAATTCCTGGTTGAATTGTCAAGTGTTAGCTAACCGCTGGCTGAGATAACGTCTGTACGGCTTAGGTAGTTCCACCTGTTACAAAGTAAGTACAGCAGCTACTCTCAATGCAAATTATCGAAAGTTTGCAGCGAGATTTACGAAGACTGTGACGATTTAATGCCTCCTCGTTGCCTTCGAATTATTAATCAGACATTTGTCTTCAAATCGATGCATTGACGGTTTGAATCGGTGCAGGCGTTTTTGAATTTTTGAAGTCCAAAGACAACTATTTTTCAATGTGTAAATGATGGATCTTTGAAAGTCAATCACGCGAAGATCTGTATACTAATATTTTAAATGTTAACACTGGTCTACTAACTTCAATATGGTCTACGATTCGTAGCTATTGCACTATATTTTTAAAGCTCATAACTCAGTAAAACCGGAAGTTAAACTCGTCCTCAGCCCAATCGAATCCACCAAGTAAAATGATTGACAAGGAAAAAAATGATCTTAAATTTGCTATATTGAAAAAACGCTTTTTCAATGCATGTCCTTAAGTACGTAAAAATAAAGTTATGTTTCGTATTCCTCCACCTTCATACATCACTAGAATGAAGCTGGAAGTTTTATAAAAATAAGTAATCACAATTGCTTAACGATAAGTTTCGTAGTTTATCTTCTTCTAGGGAATGACTATTCTCAGTTTATTACCGAATTGAATTCCGTTACGGCAGGATTTTGCTACAATTTTGAAATTAACACGGGATTCCTTCAAAGCTTTGTTCACAGTAAATTAATTTAGCAGATTCATTTTATTAGTCTTTGTGAGGCCAATTTCGCCGATAAGTGTTTCCCGATAAAAATAGTTCGCAATTGAAACTCATTATTTGATTCAGTAGGTGTGAACTTTTCAGTGGATTATCGTGCTTGCTTGCGAGCTACAGAGCACAGTAAATCAGAAGGCAGAATACTCCAGCAACGATTTCTTCAGCCTAAAAGCAAAACCTTCATTACTTCCTTCAGTTTTCAATAGAAAAGAATGTAGCAGCAAATACTTACAAGGGTAAGTATGAAGCAAATCAAAGTAAAAAGGGTAACTCCAATCTCGTCAGCGTAGCCAGTAATTACGCTAGTTCTCTCGCTACCATATATTGTACCGAAACGAAAATTAAAGGAAGCCAGAAAACAGATCCAATGTAACAGGAAAAGTACGGCAGCAACAATGACGACAATTCCAGCCACTAGATGACCCAACTTGTCCTACAAGTAAGGATTTGGAGTACAGTGAAAACAATGAGCTCTGATGTACAATGAAAAAACATCAGTACTGCAAGCCAACCTACCGCCTTTTTCCAAGTTCTGTCGTTCCTCATATTCAGGAAGAAGCCAAGGATAAACATGATGAGTAAGAACAGCCCAGCAATACAGATAAGAAACTGTTGCAATCCAAAGCATGCGTGGTCTAGTGAACACAATGCAGTGTAGCTTTTAGCAATGTAGTCAGTCCCTGGCCAATTGCTTGGCAAATCCCACCGGGGACAATGATGTCTTCCGAGGAATCCGAAGATGAACGCCACAATGATAACTGCCTGTATAAACCATGTTTGTTAGAGGAACAACTAGAAACGAAGGGATATTCGATGCAAAATTACCAAAGCCACAATCTTGAAGATCCCGATTTTGGTGGCGTAGTATTTGGGGTCGGAAACACAACCACCCCCACCACCTCCTCCACCCCCTCCACCTTGACGTTGGTTCTGCCTCCGACGTTCCTCCTGTCTCCGACGCTCATCCTCCCTTCGACGTTCTTCCTCCCTTCGCCGATCGTAATCAGACATCTTGTTCTAAAACACCTACGGTATAGTATGTTGAAGTTGAACAACTCGTCTAGCCCCAGAAGCCTATTCGAAGGAGTTGCACAAAAACTCTCACAGAAGTGAATAATTAAATTCCGGCAATCAGAAACAATACGGTGACAAGGAAATCAAATAGTTTAAACGATAAGTAGTGATACTGTGGGAAAGTGACGTAATGTTCACACTCCTCGTCCAGGTTGGTTTGAAAGTTGGAAGATTTGGGTGCTTTTCAGAACACAATTGCTGTTTAGAATCTCAGTTGTGCTCGACTACCAAACTGAAAAATCCTGAACGTGCGTGCGTGCGTGTAAACAAAAAAGCTGCTGTAACCTTGACATGGACACTAGCTTGTTATCACCGTCGGGAGCACAGACGCAAGGTGTACAAGGCATGATTACCGCTTTCCACTTATCACTGCTCAAGACGCGAAGATAAGTTGACCCTGGCGCTCCTCAACACAGAGTGTTCGAGAATTTAGAGTTTAAATTCACTTGAAACGCGAGTCCGATAAAATAGTTGAGACACTGAAGCTGACTAAGGGCAATGTTGCAAAATCGCATGATTCCACTCGTAAGTTTGACTTTCAGAAAAAACAACAACAAACAAAACACCAGTGACCGTTGCATTGAAACTTGAAGCGTTTAGAAAAAGAAGCACTCTACGAGATTATCCACTTTTAGGGATCCAGCTTTTATTGAAAATTTCATTTCGTTACGGCGGCTGGCTTTTGTTAGAATTTTGAATTTAAATGGGATTCCTTCAAAGCTTCGTTCACAGCATATTAATTTAGCATATTCATTTTATTACTCTTCGTGAGGGCAATTTCACCGATAAGTGTTTCCCAATAAAAATAGTTCGAAATTGAAACTCATTATTTGATTCAGTAGGTGTGAACTTTAACTGGATTATCGTGCTTGCTTGCGAGTTACACAGCACAGAAAACCAGAAGGGAGAATACTGCACCAACGACTTCGAGAACCTATAAGCAAAACCTTCATTACTTCCTCCAGTTTTCAATAGAAAAGAATGTAGCAGCAAATACTTACAATAGCAATTATGATGAAAATTAATCTCAAAATCCCAGCCGCGTATATACCAGTAATCTTATACGTAGCCCACCCGCTTGACACAAAAAAACCGTCATCAGCTGGGTCATCGCCATACACATCGAACCTGAACTTCACCACAGCCAGAAAACAGATCCAATGTAGCAGGAGAAGTACAGCAGCAACAATGGCGACAATTCCAGCCACTAAATGACCAAACTTGTCCTACAAGTAATGATTTGGAGTACCGTGAAAACAATGACCTCTGATGTACAATGAAAAAACCTCAGTACTGTAAGCCAACCTACCGCCTTTTTCCAAGTTCTGTCGTTCCTCAGCTTCAGGAAGAAGCCAAGGATGAACATGATGATTAAGAACAGAAAGGTGATAAAGATAAGAAACGCTGAAAATCCAAAGC
Organism: Akabosia matsudoensis; assembly: GCA_019593645.1. Taxonomy (NCBI): domain Eukaryota; kingdom Metazoa; phylum Arthropoda; class Collembola; order Entomobryomorpha; family Paronellidae; genus Akabosia; species Akabosia matsudoensis. The sequence goes on from VICI01003807.1 coordinate 3,641, forward strand.
ATACTTGCATAAGTGAACTAAGTGTATTGTAATTTTTGGCTATGAAATCATTTTCAGGAATATCCTTATCCTCGATTTTTCCATAGAAAGGGATGACTATGTCGTTACAATAATGTCTCCCGATGATTGCAGCGATGGCTGCCACAATTATAAGTACCTGTGTAAAACCATGTTTGTTAGAAGAACAATTAGAAACGAAGGGATATTCGATGCAAAATTACCCAAGCCACAATCTTGTAGATCCCGATTTGGGTGCTGTAGTACTTGGGGTCGCAAACACAACCACCCCCACCACCTCCTCCATCCCCCTCCACCTTGGCGTTGGTTCTGCCTTCGACGTTCCTCCTCTCTCCGACGTTCATCCTCCCGCCAACGTTCTTCTTCCTTTTGCCGATCGTAATCAGACATCTTATCCTCCTACACGCAGAACAGGCAAAGTAAAAAATGAAGATTTTCTTGGAAGTGGACGTTTACTCGTTAAAATCCAACTTGACCAAGATTTGCTTGAAAGTTGTAAGATTTAGTGTATTTTGGAAAACGATCGCTGTTTATAATCTATGTTTATAAATTTTTTTCTGTAGAAAATCAGAAAAAAACTGATGTAACGTTAACGATGTCTTTCTTGTTTGCACCGTGATCACTAGGCTGGATGACGCTGGCTACCAATTGTCCATGTCATTCCAGTCGGCAGTCCATCGTAGCACATGTTATACAAACCAGTTTCCAAACGCTTGTTCAGTTTGTTCAGTTGTGCAGGTTTCTTTCATAAAAGCCATCTTCTTAAACTAAATGTCAACGAAAAAAAAGCTTATGTCAACTATTCTCTGTGTACCTGACTATGTGAACAGCAAGCTCATCATTTAAAAAATCCTAAATTAACAAAGCAATTTACAAGTTGTTGTAAAGACGTAAACCTCAGTTGGAGACATTTTAACAAAAATCATTGGTTTAATCAGACTGGCCATATTGTGATCTTGTCTAGTGTGAATCTGAAAGATTTTTTTTTGTGCCTTTAATCGAGATCAGCGAGTATTGAGTACACAACTGGGGACAATGACAAATATGCCAGGAACATATAAAAACCTATAATTACCTTTGCTGGGCAATGGAATGACGTGGCTCATCAAATCGCGAAAATAATTGGCTTTGTAGCCCAAACGTAGGCTCGTTGTCCTTTTACAAATTTAATGTTATTTGTTACAGGTATAGACAGACAGCAAGTATTTCACTGAAAATTAAGCAACATAAAGAACATGAATAAAAAAGAGTATCAGTGAACAAGTATTGAAAAATCATTTTAAAGGTTTTTTTTATGAGATCAAGATTTCTGTCGACTGATACGCAAAACGCGACGATGATCTGGTTTGCAAGTTTTTGCCAAAAAACAGAATAATTTTGGTCGGAGAATTATGATGTTGAATTGTAAAATCAGATTATTCTGCGATTTGTCTGATCGTAAACCAAACGTCTAGGAGAAGTATACGTGCGGCGTGTGCTTAATTGCCTGATTAACTGTCACTTTCAACTTGTAGGTCAACTGCAATGTGGATAGGAATAAAATGTCGTAATTTTAGCAAATTCTGAAAATGTTGAAAAACCAAGATAAAAAAATAAAGACAGCTAGTAATTATCCTGTTACAGGTAAAGAACGTATATAGGTATGCGTCCCAAAGTCTGCTGGTTCACCTACTTTGATCAACTATGTGATTTTGGATGGAAATCGGTTGTCAGATTGCGATAATTTGCGGTTTGCAGTTGATATTGACATTACCGAAACTAACAATCCTGACAGTTCGTGTACGTGATTGGTGACATTTGATTGGTCAAATATCGGTAATTTTACAACTAGTCGTCTCTAGTTTGGCATTTTGATGACAGTCTTTTTATGAAACGTTAAAATATGGTTATTGTTATAAGTGCTCTGATTGTCCGTCGCCGTTTGTGGATGTCAGTGTTTCTGCTTCACTTTTTCCGGCGATTACTCCAAAGTTTGATTTTTTTTTTCAAAATCACATTTTTATGGATTTTATGATTCAAATTTGATAATCTATCGCTGTTTTGGCCAGATGTATGGCTGCTTTTAAACTTGGCATTGCTGTGTGCGGGTGCACAGCATTTTTTTCATGAAAGATTTGAAATTTCAAGATTTACCACAGCACCTGTCTCGGAAAACAGAGAAATGATAATGTAACATAATTAAAGTTATTGCTTGCATAAGTCTGATGTCCAAGTTTGTCCTTCTAAGGATTTATAGCATCTAACTTTCTATTTACCCGATGTGTTCCAAAAATTACGCTTCGAACGTAATAAGTCTAGAGCGCGATTGGGATGTCAAAATCCGTGCAAATGCTTACTTCTATATGATACATACAACATATTTTACTTGTACAAGAAGCTCATATTTCATACTAGACTTTTGTGCTTAAATTTCTAGATAAGCTTGCAAAAATGAATCATTTATTGACAGCTTTTAATTTTGATTTCATTTCGCAGGTGTAAATCAATAAATCACGCTGAGTGTCATCAAAATCTCACCCATACCTCTACACATGCATAACTGTTCAGTGTTCACTACTGTTGCGCACTGAGTCCTTGTTACAGGAAAATCTTTTTTTTTAATGTTCCGTCGAGATGGGATTTTCGTGTCTGCTACATAGCGAACCTAGAGAAACCTTAACTGATATAAACCATGTCTTCGTGACACAGTTCACGCATTCTTTTATTTAAAAAAATCTTTTGTCAGGTTTAAATATCTAATGGGGTCTTGATTCTCTGTTAAAATAAACAAAAGTGGGTTCATTCCACATCTTTTCAACAGGAAAGGACAACTTGCCCATGTTTCATTAATCAGTTTCCATTTGAATAAGTTTTCGTAACAAAATGGGGATAATTGTGTATAAAATGTAACCTGGTTTAAAACTTCGCTTTTAACATCAATTAAATCGTTAATTTTTCGTAATTCACGAGTTCATGTTCGTAATTGCCTCAAGGTCTTGTCGGAAAGACAGTGAGCAAACAAGGGCAACACTATTGTCGTCTTTCAAACCATCTTTTCGTAAATGGCTAATGACGACTCTCTTCAACGCTCAGTGAGCACTCTGTCGCACGATTTTACTTAAAAAGCGTTATGAACATTTTGATGGTATTTGTTCTGCTGATAAGTCCTCTAAGGAGAAATTAATTTTCTGTGGAAATGTTCAATGTTCAGCAAAATGGTTCGCAAAAAAACGAGATTCACTGGGGCATTCTTGTACTCATATGAACTTTGAAATAAGGAAAGGAACAAAAAGTGTTGTTGTTAAACAAAGGGGAAACCAAAACCAAACCGCAAAACAATTTAAACGACAGCATTGATTAGATGAAATTCAACTCATATTTAGAATTGTTTACTTTGCCGTAAAAATTGCCGTTCAAAGTTAGAAACCTTTATTTCATTGACAAAATAAATAGGAACCAACGAGTACTAGCCAATTGCTTCTTGTTTTATTCAAACGTAAAAATTATAACAGTTTTCCTGCACGCGAATACGATATGGCACCATTTGTGTATAGAGATGCGATATGCGATCTCTGGTTTGCAATCTAATAATTGCTTCTTGTTTTTATTCAAACGTAAAAATTATAACAGTTTTCCTGCACGCGAATACGATATGGCACCATTTGTGTATAGAGATGCGATATGCGATCTCTGGTTTGCAATCCAATGCAATTTTAAGAGCAACCGTGCACTATGCGGACGATTCAGCTCAATTTACAATAAGTACATAGTCTTGTACTGGCTTATTACAGATTATTTGCAATAATTTTGTGGATCCGTGCATAAAATAAAAAAAGGATTATGATGGATGACTAGTTTTCATATAAAAAGGGCGTTGCCCATATATGCGCAAAAGTGCATTAACTTTACTACGACAGCATCGATTTGGTATTAAAATTGTTGGGAAAGGTAGCGCAAGTATAAGTCTTGGTGATTGGTTTTGCTTGACCATTTCCACTCTTGTCACACTTTTCATTTCTAACGAAGCAGCTGCCCTCAACAACATTTTTCGAAGGTTGTTATACCCCGCGAATGACCAATAATGTGTGGCGTCATCAATCATTCTCAACAATTTCAAACTGTGATTTTACCTTAGCATAAAATTGAAGCCGTTATAGAGATGAACACAATATCAAAAACATTGTTCCGTCAACGGAAACCATTGACAGGAGTAATGAAATAAAATGTTGGGTTTATCAAAATGAAATACACGGTTTTTATGGTTGTATTAAAAACTTTATGTTATGTTAATAACAATATTTCTGGTTAAACAATTTTACAAAATGGATACACACACTTTATTCCCGTTGCAAGAAGGGAAGCTACTTGTTTGCCAGGGAAAAGTCGAAACATAGACCGTCAACAGTGAAGTTTAAATATTTTGTGTACGTCCGCTACGCACTACGCACGTTTATGTTGTGTACTTAAAATCAAATCGTCCTTCAAAAGCAAGTCATAAGAATGATAATTGGTAAAAGGATTTTGTATTTCACTACAAAATGTCATAAGAAAATTGTTGTGCATGAAGTTACAAGAATGTTGTCAGATTGTCCACGAAGAGCAATTACTGGGATTCGTTAATTAGAATTCTTTCAGTGATTTATTGCTAATAAAGAAAATCTTTATTAGCAGCATAATTATAAGAATATGTCCTCATGTTTTACTATGTATTTCAAGCATAAACATTCTTCAAAAAAAATTATTTGTGAGCTTTTCACCAACAAACTTAAGAAAATTCTACTCAGCTTTCATTCGCGTAAAGCAACGACAACATTGCAGATTTCAAGTTCATGCGAAGATTCGATTCAATGAATAAGTTTGTAAAAATTTCTCTGATCAGTTTTTTATGCTGAGCAATGCTTACTGATTGACTGGTTTTTCGATTAATCTCATCAATTGATTGGAAATGAAAAGGCGCAACAGGTATGCTTCGATCGGTGAGGGTTATTGATATAGTGCAGTTCATGCAAGCGATATCAAGAGCACCCAAACAAGCATTCATTCACGGCCGTTTAGATGTTAGAGAACATGAAGTGATGAGATATCATTTCATAGGGATTTTCACACTTTGTAATTTGCTATGAATAAACTTTGTAAGATGCTATCTTGTGAGAGCAGAACGAGAGACACTCGCAAGTGTCTTGTTGACTTGGATGAATGAAAGAGTAATGGAGTAATTATTTAAAATGCAATGTTGATTGGCAAATGAAACTCGTCTTTGTGCAGCAAATCCATCACTTGAGTCGACCCAATGTGCTGAAAGGTAAAGTATTGGGTACGAACGGGAATGTGAAACTCATTCCCGATCATTTTCACTAGAACAAGTACTAAAGTATGTGCATTCAACATTTGTGTTGCCACGCCCTATCATGCATTGCAATCAAGTTGATGCAAGATGCAATTGATCTGCTCCAAAGATCCGATTTTTTTAATATTTCAATTGTGATGAGTGGGGTGTGCGTGAGAGGGGTTTTAAAGAGAGAAGTTTTTTCGTATTGAAGTAGTTTTATCTACTTTGTGTCAACTTGTATGAATGAGCACCATGCACCTTTCACTACAGAGTTGAGTTGAACACTTTACCTCGAAATGTCAGCAGAATTTCTCTAGTGGTATTTAATGTAGCTTTACCAATGGCAGTTTGTTTTTAATTTTGGACATTGAGATGACTACTTTGATTTTTTTACGTTGATAGTACAGTGACATGCAAGTATCGCAGTAAAAGGAAGCTGTCGACATGTTGGAAGTTAGTAAAAGCAACGGATAAGCACGCTTTGATGGTACAAACAGTGCATTATAGGCTGGTTATAGCCCTGCGGTTGATAAGGTTGTGTTGTGAATACAGTCAGTCTGGATGGATGCTAAAATATCATGAGGGAATATGAGATTTGTACTCCCAGGAATACCCCGGGAGAGGCTTTCTTGGAAAGACTGTTGGTTAGACTGTTAGGAAGGCGGTTGATAACCCACAACAGAAGGAATGGGTACAGCTCCCATTCTATGATACCGACATCGCGATAAAAATACGACCTGCAAGAACTAAAAGCCAACGTATATGAACACTTCCGGGCTTCCGGGAACATTAAGTGTACTTTTGCAGAATCTTCTTTATTACGAAGCTGAGCTTTCTCAGCAAGTAATGATTTGGACATGTTTGTCCGTCTGTCTGTCCGTGCTCTACAGGCCACATACTTTGACCGATTTGGACCAAACTTGGCTTACTGGTACTATAGGCCATAGGGAGGAACCCTATTGATTTTGAGCCCAATCGGCCTACCGTAGGGGTCGTGGGTAGGGGCCCGCTAGGGTCTGACGGGCACAATTTTCGATTTGCACCAAACTTGGTATAGTGATACCTTGGGCCACTGAAAACAATCCTACCGATTTTCAGTCCAATCGGTCAACTCTAGGGGTCCGGGAAGGGGCCCAATAAGGTCAAATAGGGCAAAATTTAGATTTTGGCTGATTTGCACCAGACTTGGTACAAATGATACCTTGGGTCACTGGAAACAACCCTACCGGTTTCCAGTCCAATCGGTCAACCATAGGGGTCCGGGAAGGGGCCCACTAGGGTCATATAGGGAAAAATTTATATGTTGGCTTATTTGCACCAAACTAGGTCTACAAGAGTCAGCTTGTGTAAATTTTTAACTGTGTCCAATTTGCCCCAAAGATGGTTCTGTGATACCTTAAATAAACTATTTTTATTAGCTTTTGAGCTAAACTTTTTTCCCTAGGTATTAGCTCAGGCTCCTTCCCTAGCTTTCTAGCTAAACTTTTTAATTAGTTATTTCCTTTGCTTTTAAGCTAAGCTTTTAAACTGAGCTTTTTATCTAAGCTTTTTAGCTGAGCTTTTTAACTAAGCTATTTAGCTAAGCTTTTTAACTAAGCTATTTAGCTAAGCTTTTTAGCTAAGCTATTTAGCTAAGCTTTTTAGCTAAGCTTTTTAACTAAGCTTCTTAGCTGAGCTTTTTCTTTTGCTTTCAGCTTCGTCTTTATAAGCTTTACAGCTTTTATTTGCATAAGTTAACTGAATCTACTAAGGTAAATCTGAATAGTAAAACTCCATAGGATAAGGCCGGGAATAGCCCTGCTGTTGATAAAGTGAATAGCCCTGCTGTGAATACTGTGGCTGCTCATCAGCCTGGTACGAGCTTTGTTGGTAAGGCTTTTGATAACCCGCAGTAGCTATAGGAGTGGGTAAAGTTCGCATTCTATGACACCGACTTGCCATTATCGCGATAAAAATCCGATATGTAAGAACTAAAAGGCAACAAACGAACAGGATGATGAACATTCCAATTATAAATTGGATTCTGAAATCTCCTGAAAATGCTACAGCAATTATTATAATAAGCAGTAAGCACTGAAAAGTGTAATAAGTTCCAAGATGAAAGAAGTGCTGAATCGTTAGGGAGTAGTTCTATCAGGTTATTTCCAGGTACATACATAGCGCAAGTAATGCGAAGAGCTCGGATACGACAGCCAGGAAAATGGAATAACCTTTCCAACCAGTAATAATTCCGCCGGTGCTTCCGCCCTGCACTATAGATAAAAAGTTAATGATTAGTAATAACAAGATTGGTCAAGACTTTTCAAACTAAGACAGCGCTCTGGCGATAAATTTGTACCCGACTGGTTCGAAAAAATGCCATTGTAGCAATTACAAGCCCAGCAATATGGATAACAGCGTGAAACAAATATCCGCCTGCCTACGTTGTATTCAATATGATACCCTCGTGAAGGAACTCCAAAAACGCCCAGGCCCCCGAGAATCCAAAGAACGTCCAAGCCCTATTCACAATAGAAACATAGTTCGACAGGTCACAACGTGCATCATTAATATACAGTTTCATGATACCAAAAACCGAAACCGGAGAGATCTGCAGTCCGAACTCAGCGAACAACAAAAAATTTCGCGCAAGCTGTTTTATACTAACGAAGAGGTACATACATGAAAAAAGTAGGTACTCAACTCATCAGTTCCAACCGTTGTTTTGGGGTCAGTATACTGTGCAAATATATCCCAGCCCAGTACAAACTTACAACAATGTCAAATATAGCGGCACATCGGACACAGGACGTTTTGTACTTGATTCTGTATATTATAATCATTATTACTCGCTCCCACTTGGTACAAGAACAAGTAACTGCTGCAGTTCCCGTCAAATAGCTCTTCATAAATCAATACTTAATTTTCATAAGCAAACTGTGACCAAAAACTCCAACACGGGTCACTAATCACTAGAAACTGTCTACTATCCCGCCATGACCCACGCATACCCAAAAGAATTAGTTTGAAGAGAGTTTTCATGTTGATAATTGTTGCTCGTTGAGAGACAAAACAACATTTCAGCTGAAATTGTTACATTACGTAAATCTCTAATTATTAGGTACGTCATTACAACTAAATACTTGTACGTAATTTGTTTTTAAAGTTTATGCAATCCGCTGCGTCATAATGTTTTTTCAAACATGAGAGGTATTAATCAAGTACACACTTTAAATCCCTGGACCACTCATGATTTCCGATTGACTTTGGCATGTCAATCAGTTTCAAGTGCAACGCTCAAAGAATGTGATTTGGTTGAAGTGCTTTCCACTCGCCGAAAACCGTTTAGTGCCCTTGTTT
>VICI01003808.1:0-12302 GCA_019593645.1 Akabosia matsudoensis
CACCGATCTTTCCCATCTCAAAATAGCAACTTTTACATTTTTATAATCTCTATCTACTACCAGAATAAAAGTTTATTCTTTATATATTTTGCTTTGAAGATTTTAAAGCAATACGGAAAAAAGCTACGGAAACGATGGTTCAAAACGACACTTTAAGTTTAGAACTCAAAACTGTTCGAACCGCCTCTCATTAAAAAACTTGTATTTGAAGGCTACAAGCAAACCAACTATTTTTGGTACAAAAATCAATTATAGTGATCTAGTTAACCATGTAAACTGGTACTTTAACTCCTTGAAAGCACTGATGCATTAAATTTCGTAATATCGGTAAGGTGCATTGAGTACATATTATATATGCGATAGAGAAACACAAACAAAAGTTTTATAGCTTTCATCAAGCCCATATAGTAAAAAAAATACCTAGGTATATTATATTGTACATGGCTGTGTAATATCTTCCTGTAATCTATATTGTATATGAACCCGTTAATTACAAACATACTTTGAGGCGTGCAAAAATTAATAACTTGGAATTACCTGTGGACGTGGAAAAATTGATTTTTTTGGTATGTATTTGCAATAGTATCTATTATTATTGTTATTATCTGCTCATTGTCAGCTTATCTACATGAGAATAAAAGAATAATAAAAAGCTTTGTTTTCTCTTTAGGAAACAAGACAGAACCGGTAAAATAAACACTTTTCGAACTGACGAACTCTGAGATGTGTGTCAGAAACTTCTGGAATCTATTTCTATTCAATAGTCATCTAGGACACAATATTTTGTTACGTTTTCATGAGGTATTCTCGTTTCTTCAAAATAATTGTTATGCGGCGGGAGCAAGAATTACTAAAAATGAGCTCTGCATTTCCTCGTCAAGTGGCGACGCATGGTATGAATCCCAAATATGACATCTTTTATTAGTTAATTACGCCATCGTTTTTTATGCGAGCAGTCCGTGCGTTCTCTCCAGTCACCGAGGTCGATTCCTGATCGTTCACAAGCTCGAGCGTACGCTGTAAATACTTCACAATGACATTTACGACCAACTGGACATTCACACATGTCAAAAGTGCACGATCTGCAAGAGGAAAACAAAATATGAACATGAGTATTTATTTTGCGTGGGTGGAAAACAAAATCTATTACATTATGCATTATGCGTGACGACTCTTTTTTTTATTGCAAAATCAAGCGTACTCTGGAAACAGCTCGTGTTATACTTACTGGAAAAACCTTTCCATGGGAACGGCTTTCTGGCAGGCTGAAAACGTGCCCTGTTCATACGGTGGAATCTTCAAAGCATCACACATTTTCTCTGCTTTTGCTTGTGCTCTTGAATTCTTTTTGCATCGGGGGCCGGGAAATTTCACTGTAAAAATACACAGTAATAATAGAATCCATTAGCATAATCATACATATGTACATACTGTATCTTCAATCATTCAATGCATTTTCGTTCTTTTAAAAATGACTGCCCTCAATTTATGAGCATGAACACAAGTTTTTACCTTCATCAGGTCGCGAACAAGCTTTCTTTCCGCCCACACGCCAACTTTGTCCAAAGGCCATCGGATGATTCACTGGCCCTCCCCTCCTTGTAACAAAGTCATCCGTTTTGTTCCCATTAAAGTTTACCGCACAGTCCACACAGCCGACCCTTCATAGCATGTGGAACAGAAACTTCAAGGAAACTATCTCCATCCCAGAGTAATTTTACTCCCACGCCCGTCTCCACTGTCGCCGTGTATCCGTTTTGATAAATGTTCAAAGTTCCGTGGTTATACGGAAGAGCGACTCTCTTTCCATTCACTTTTATTCTCATTTTCTGACCTAAAGTCACTCGTCCTTCACGAACCTTTAGTGTTACGGTTCGCGTCCACGAAAATGCCCGTGATTCCCTTGCGTCATTTCGGACTCTCACTGCAAACGTTTTCGTTTTACAGTCGGACGTAAGTATATACTTACAAGCACCCTGCACACGATACAAAACATTTCCTTAAATTAATGCAAGCTCATCGTTTGTAACTGATCAAACATTTAGTGCACTCAACAGAAAGCAAAAATGGTCTGTGGACAGATATATAGACCCTCGCAAGAAACAGCCATTTTTCATGATCGCAGCAAGCAAGATTGAAGATTCTGAATATGAAGTACCAAAATGTTTTCTTACTTGGAAGTCGAAAACACGTCCATCGAAACTTCGGTAATGGGGATCGCCAAACACAGTGCACACTCCGTCTTCTACGAATCCAAAAGAAAAAAAATCTGTTTCAACACAGTTCATCTCTCATCTATTTGGTATTTCATGCTATAATTTTATCGCCAAATTGCCCAGAAATGCTTACAAACCCGCAAACATCATGAAATCATATGCGGCTGGATATATGATGAGACTGAAAGGTCATAAACCGCTTGACATGGAACAGATAAACGATCAACATCATCGTCGAGTTGCTTTCACGTAACTCATCACATGCTTATAGTTTTACTGATATTACTATACGAGACACAATAGTGCAAATTATATCTCCAAGTTCTTGCTGCATGGAAGAATTATATTGAGAAAGGCAACATGAACACTCCAATGATCGTAAATCTCTAATGCGAATGCGGCGGACCTTTAATTACCTGACTAGAGATTTTAAGCCAATTTACAAAATCGGAGATTTACATGAAGGTACAGATATGAAATCTTTTAAAGCTCATTAAATGAGTAGCTACTTCGAGATATTGCCTTACCTCCAACGCACTCTGGACAGCATTTTCCAACATATTTCAGTTTATATCCCCAAGGACAAGGCATACTTTTTGGACACATTTGTTCCGTACACCTAATTTTTCCCCAGTCGCACATGCAGCTCCGGCAAGTGTTTACGTCCCATCGGTCGCCATTCTATAAACAGATCAAATAATTTCAAAAAACTTACTCTGCGTCTTAAGCTCACATCTTCTTCAGTGTGTTCAACAACGTAACGGATGTTATGCTTCATATGCTTTTTGCGACGATGAATTTTTATTATAATATTTTATCATCATTGCATAAATACCTATATGCGTATCATATGTAGTTAGTTATGTACTTCTTCTGGGATACGAAACATGTTATCACATATTTTGTATGCAAAAACCATGAAAAGGCTTTCTGTGGCTTCTCATACAGTTTTTTTTCTTCGTATTTGCCATCAATTATGTCTTCGAGTCAGTATTTTCCAAACTCAAATGGCTAATCCGTTTTTGTTTTGCTGATAATTTATTTTGACGAAGGAAAATACAAGTTTTTACGATCCGATTGGTAACACATGTACACGCGGTACTTATTGCTGACGACTGACGAGCCATTCACAATTCATCTCTTGATAAATACTAACTCGCGTTTTTATTCTGACTGAGTGTTCACCCGTACAATGATCGTTTAACTAAATAGCAGAACATTAAATAAAACTGCTAGCGTCTTGAATTTAATATATGTATAGTTCGTCTGTGTTTCCTTCGATGCTTATAAAGGATGCGCTCACGATCACTCGTCCATTTTATGATGGCTCAATCATTCACTTTGATGATAATACTATTTTTCGCAAAAAAGTTTACACAAGTCAGAGCGTCAATACAATACATGATATACAAAATTTGGTAAAGAAATAAAAGTACAAAGTGATGATAGCAAAAAGACAGAAAAAAACTACCATGGCTCACTCAAATAAAGTCAATACGAAACTCCTTCAATTGCATTACAGCTCAACCGTCTTGCGTCTTTAAGATTGATGTAACAAAGGGGAAAGAGGCATTTTTGTTTTCATGAAAGTACTTTAGTTTATTACATGCCACTCAACAGGACCATCCAAAATCGTCAGATATTTCACAAGGTCTGCTCTGATAGTCACTGGAAAAAATTCTCAAACCCATCAACATAAACAGAGTGGCTTGATTACTGCAAATCATATCAGTAAATAGTTTTGCACAAGCGCATGTAAAAGAAAAAAATCTCTTAAAAGTGTTTGCAAAAGCTAAGAAGTGTTTTTCGACAAAATAGTTCTAAAAAAATAGTAGAAAGCTAGTCGCTAAACCAGAGGGTAAGTGCAATTTCAGTCTTTATGAACATAAGTCATGTTTCTTCGCGGTAATAATATGTAATACAAACGTATCCTATAAAAACGTTGTTGAAACAGAGAAGCTGCTTTGATTTATGAGCACGACAATCCCGTGCAGATTGCCGTTTTCTCTTGCAAAAATATTTTCATAAATGGGAAGAAGTGCAAAAAAGCTTTATAAACAAAAACAGAAAGATGAAACTATAAATTCCAAGACGTTTATTGTACTGGCGTAGAGTGGAATCGCCAGGACAGCCAAGACGTAAGCTGTACCCTTGTGAATAGTCTATGTTTTCTAAAGAATCGAATAATCTCTGTGGTCATAAATGTCTTGGAAAATGTAACGAGCACCTCATAGATCTTGGCTACCCTTTTCTGCCGGCAAGTGGCAAAACTATGTAATAAAATGTATTTGCAGAGCAGAACGGCTTTGGCTAGTATCGGCCTTGACGAAATGTATAATACTGTTGATCGAAGAATTTTACACAAATTGTAATCCAGTAACCATAGAGTATACTTTATTCGTGATTAGTTTCGCCGATCTAATTTTTTCTGTAGTATTTATGCATGAGACTGATATTCAATGTCAAAATATTATTACCTTGTAAACAGCACCGGACCATAAGCATTGCGCCTTCGGCGAGACCGGCTCAGGTTCAACACATTTGGGGCAACACGCTCCTGGTAAATATATCTGGTGCGTGGGTTCACACTCCAAAGGTGGACACGAAATTCGGTCACAGACGGCTGTATTCCCGACACAAGAGCAGTTAGTACATGTGTCTAAGCGGAAGGTTGTATTGTGGGGATACACTTTGTCTCCCAGCATGCATAGCTTTTGTGGCACATATCTGGTTCTATTTCCGTTGCACCTTGGACAACACTCTCCCTTTTCAAGGTACGTGGCGGAAGCCGGGCAAGCGAGTACCGGACAGGCGTGTTTGGTACAGGTGAGGGACCCTCGGTTACACTTACATCGGACACATGGATCGTCAGGAAGAATGGCTTCCTCTCCGTGACGATATTCTCTTCCATTAACACTACAACTGTCACAAGTTGGACAGCATTGGCCAGGCTTCGGTGGCACGGGATGTGAACACGGAGTATAGCAATGAAGTTGAGATCTGGTTAGCACTCCGGCTGTACATGTGGTCTTAGTGCAGTCTTGAATTGTTTCAGTCCCACTGGGATAAGTCATGTTGCCAACGCTGCAACCTATAAAATAAAGAGTTCATATGAGCAATCTTGCACATAAACCTGTTTCTATCTACGCTGGTCAGCTAAGTTGAGATTCTCTCTTAAAATTGTACATTTCCTCCTATCATTCAAATTATTCGAAAACATAAGCGTCAGAAATCAGGATACTGGTTGAGTTAAGATTACACTTTAGTTATCACCTTTCAGTCCAGATTCTATGCCAGAAATATAATAGCAACCTTTATATTTTTGGAACTGTAAAATAAGGGAAATGACATTCGTTGGCGAAGATAGATAACGGAAAAATTAATAACCGATGGCACTAGTAATTAGTAATCAGTAATTATTATTTGTAGGATCTATTTCGCACAGGGGGGGGGGGGTTTGGATAAGCGGGACAGTGATTAGCCACGAAATGTGTGTTGTTGCATGTCAGAGGAGTCCCTGTACTTTTTATTGGACTATAGTAGCGTAATGAGGAAGGAAATGGGCGAGGCATTCAAGTAAGGAATATAAAACACACTATTTGCCTTTATTTGGTTACATAAATCCTTATGGTGATGATCATGTTGCATTGAAGATTACGGGTTGTATAAAAGCAAAATCATATTCTTTCTTTCTCTCTCATTTCTTTACCGAAGAACGTCATAGGTACGTGTACAGTCCTCACTATAGTCTTGCAGACATTTTAATTTTATTCATAAACCAGAATACTACATTAATAAATCTACTATTTACCTTTGCAGACTTCACAACATCCCTCTTTCTGGCCCGTCATAATAAGAAAGCATCCTTGTAGGCTTGGGCACTGTTGTTTCGAACACTCAACTTGCCCACCCTGTAAAAAAGGCAAACATCATTCATAAAGTATTAACAACTGTTGGGTTTACCGCTTTCTGGTTTACTGGAAAAATGTGTCATGTACGTATTTTTTTCTTTACTAATTTCCGACAAAAACGCTAACTCTTTCTACTATAAAATATGTAGGATCCTTTGATAATAGATTGTCTTATGTGAAGAAAATCGTTCATCATCATCAGAAATCAAAATCACAAAATGCTTGAAAAAAATGTCTTTGAATTTTGCTCAATGATGGCACAAACCTATACCTTCAGCCTTTCGTTTGTATACTGTGGCTATTTTCGTGGTAAAAAAGCCAACATCGTGGTTTTTGGTTTTTCTGTCCCGATGTTACAAATACTCTACTGTGGTGGTGGTAACATTGATTGTAAGCAATAGCTTTTAAATCTTGCATCCGGGTTCAATCGAGATAGTAACAAAAATACTCTTGCTGAATACGCTTTGATTTTTCACATACATAACTAACAGTAAATGTCCAAATATGTTTTTAAGTGATGTGATTGAATTGCATTATGCAACCAGCTATACTTACAAAAAAACGTATTCCTTTTTGTCAGAACAGAAAACTGGATATACCCATCCTCCTGACTGACACCATACATGCATGTATGTTTGCTAATTTGAGTGTCTTATTCATGGGCCACAATTATTTCAAACTGTTTGTGTGCGCTGGGTAGGGTGTATCCCTAAAATCTGAATGTTCTGCGTCGACCAAAATCCTAAAATATTTCTTAAGAGCCACATTTATCACATCGAGTATTTGCATAAGTCACTATTTACTCCAGACCGGATCTAAGATCTGAGAGGTTTCTATGGAACCAAAGAGATCATTTTTTTGTGTGAATATTAGCATTCTGGTAATAGCTAATTTGCACTTGAATTTGGTAATGCATAATGTAAAAACATAACTAAAAGGATGCGACGGATAGCAGCGGACAGGCATCAGACATTTTTCAACTGGGCACGGCACGTAAGATTCTCTCAAGTTTTTATATATAACACAATCTTAAATTCATTGCTTCATTTGGGTTTTATATGTCGGCAAGCAAACCCTAACATTCGAATACGTCCAGGTATTGTGGCCTCGAGCCCGTAAAAGTAAATTATGCAATAACTTTTTTTTGCACAAATGATTGCTTGATTAAATTAAAATCTTCTAAGATACATAGACTGTAAATAAGGATGTTTACGCAAAAAATTTTGTCAGAGTTGATCTTTTTCGTATCTTACCTACCAATATCTAAACTACCAACAATGCTGTGACGTTTAGAATATTTTCGTTTCCAAGACAACAATGTATGCCGTGCTAACACTATGCAGTTTTCATAAGCATTTTCCTTTCCGTATTTTGTATACAAAATTAGTAGTAAATTGACTACGAATTAAAATTTTAAAAATTATTTTTCTTTCACTTTTGGTTTACAACTTTCACTCGCTAAACGCGTGGAAAGACTCTAGCTACGCTTGTGAGTTTGTACTACATCTTCGTGTGAGCTCCAGGAATGTTGTTTTGTCAATCTTTCATTTCTCTGCGAATTGGAGGGCCACACAAGTGCCTACTTGCTCGTTGATAAATATTTATGTGCCGCTTGTATAATACTTAGAAAGAAAGATAGATGATGTACTACACTAGTTATCGTTTTTACTTAAAGCTGAAGAATGCGTGACTTTGTTGGTGGGCTCACTTCTCCAAATGAGTTTGCGGCTCCCTAAATAGCAAAAAACAAAGCAACGTGAAGGGAAAGGCAGACATTAATAATAAAGCAACGACTACGGCCTAAGAATCAAAGTTGATGAAGTTACAGCTAGGGAGCATAATTTTCCAACGAATGTACAGTGTAGCTCTGGTTTTGTTTCCTTTCGGTTTACGCCACCCCCTTTTGAATACCGTCTTGACAGGCCAACCACACCGTGTTTGTTTTTCTTACCTTAGAGCCAGCACAAGTCATTGTTGTGCGTAAAGTAGTAAATAATAATTGTAACATCCGCCTCGGCGTTTCTTTTAGTTTTACAAAAAAGGAAGAGTTGATGATAAGCAGCATTAGAAACTTTTACAAGATCCTAAATCTATTGTCCAGAAGGGGCAACGAAACATATTTTTACATGATGATGATGCAAGAAGCACTTTTCTGTCCACTTGGGCTCTGCCAGTTCTTCTCTCTGCTCGTAGATCACAACATCACAAGCATCGTCAGAGCTCCTGGGATCGGGACGACTCCATTATTGCTCTGATTATCAGTTCGGCCTATCTACGAAGGTATGCGCATTCATCTGGATCTCTCTGGAGAATCATCCGCAGATGAGTAAGTTATTATTATTTGCCCACTGACAATCCAATTGAGGAAATGAATGATGGTTGTCAGGAGCAGACTGTAAACCGCCTAGTATGAAATGAAATGTACACACATCCCATTCTTCAAATTATCTCTGAATGAACTGCGGCATTGAGTAAAAATTCCCACCTGGAGAGCCCACAGAGTTATTTCTGCAGGTCGATTGTTGATGGTTGTTTATACGCTTGTACGTTTCCCAGATACTTAGTTTCATTTAAATACCTACCTGTAACAGGAACGTTTCAAGATGCGTTCTGTCTGGAGGTTCACAAGGAGGTGTACTAAGAAAGGTCAACGAAAACGTACTTGATATATTGACGTAATTGTACAAGATTGAGATTACCATCTCTGTTGTATAACAGGTCATCTTTTGATGTATCATTATGTTGGAATTGACCATTTACAGTGCGATTAATGAAAGGCACAAGGCTTCAAAGAAAACCTTCACGTTACCAATAATGTTGTTCCTTCTGAATGAGCCCTGCGTTTCCCTTGTAATTGTAGTGCGTTTAAAATAAAAAAAATTATATCAAGTCACCGTGCAGTTTACAGAAAAATTCTCTTTGTCGCTTTCATCTTCAAGATTCTTCATTCAATCATGTTGGTAATAATCAGACCCATTAAATAATTGGTTTTCCACTTGCTCTTATCCTTTTCTCTTTTCGGTTTAGGTCGTCAAGTGTTTCTGGAGTTATGGAGTAAGATTTGAGCGTACCACAAACAATAAGTCAACTATTCTTAGGACACTATTTTTTCTTGTTATTCAACAACCATTCATTTTCGTTTGTTGTTGGCTCAAATTATTTCAGGCATCCTTGAAGGAATTATTGTGCCGAACGTTTGGTTTCATCTCTCTCAAAAAACTCTATTTCGGTAATGCATGATAAAGAAAGGCATGAAGGAAACGTTACTGTGTACTATGCGTAAAGTTACAGCATTTTGTCGTTTTACCATGCATGTTCTTCCTTTTCATGTGCTTTGTTTCCCTAAATAATTCATGACAATTTGTGGGATAAACACTAATGGGGCTTTCAACAATTTTCGAAATATCTCAATCCTATGAGCCGCTGAGTTTAAATAACCTTCAGCCACGAAACATCTCATGAGCACGGAAAGTAATTTGACCAAAAACAAAAAAAGGATTGCGAAGGGAAGAAAAAAAACCATAACATTAAAATGTCAGGTTTTTGTTCTCCTGCTAATACTGATGTTTCTTAGCATTGAAAAAATTTTGTTGTTCTTCACTTGAGGAATTTTTGTACAGGATAACAAATTGTTCACGTTGGAAATTCCACAGAAAATTTGTGAATTTTCCCTCGAGGAAGAAAAAAAAATTTGTTTTAAGGCTCTCCCTGCTTGCAATGCCACGCAAGAGTTTACTACATTCTCTGTTTTTACCTTGAGACGTGATAGAATGGAAGGCGTAATATACATTGTCACCACCACACATGAGAAAAAAAGGTTAAGTTTCCGAATCATTCCGAGTGGGTTGTATTTTCACATCTGTAATCAAACTGATCGTAGTGATTGCTTCAAGACAGAATGATTGACAATGACAAAGTAACGCATAAGCCTAAACAACAACTTGGTCTAACATACCTTTGGCCACTTTTTTTTATATCAAGAAGTTTTTTCCAATTGCTTAAGGCAATCCCGCATGACATACTGATATGCGCAGTGCTCTCTTAAAATAAAATTTTTATTTTAATGTGTGTACACAAACAAAAGGTTACGTTCAAACAGTATCTTATCATGTCAAAGAGGGACATTTTTTTCGATGGGAAATATTAGTACAACTTTGCGATATGATGATTTCTTTTGGGCAAATCAGTAGTTTTAAACCTGTCAAGATAAGCTCTTTTTTATGACAACGATGACGGCGATTAGGATGGTAGGTTACTTAAAGAAAAATGGAAGGGCAAACGTAAAAGTATATATACGAGCTAGGTGGGTCTAGCACTAGCATAGCATTTTTTTGTGAGTCATGTTAAAGCAGTGAACATGAAAGAAGTGTTGTTTCAGTTGCGCTCAGGAATGACTTGGTATTTTTTCTTTAAAATCGGAGACAATTTTTATACAGATTCTTTTCCTGACGACTCCAACCTGTATTTTTACTTCATTCATCACTTTTATGATCGTTGCGACGTCTGAATCTCGACGACAGCGTACATCGTCATTCTCATGTAAAATATATCGCTCACTTTGATTTCGATACAGTCGCTTTTCATAAAACGTGAGACCACTCAACGTTTTTGTTCTTGGACGAGCGTAAACGTGAAAATCATTGAGTTCTATTCTAAGGATTAGAAAAATATAGGCATTCAGGATTTTTTTTATCTCTACGACATAGCTTGGACATTTCACGTTTCTTAAGAAAATGTACATGAATAACGAAGCAACGCACACATTCGCTGTCTTATCATAGAGATGTCGGCAACCCAAAAGAGTTTTTTTATTGTTATGCCTTAATTTCACTTTTTTTATTATTTCTCTCCAGTAACTTTTGAAAATAGCCCTAATTAAGCCACTAAAGTATGGAAAAAATGTAAGATCTCATCTGCTTTTACGTGGTTGTTTTGTTGCTGTGTGATCACGATAACATCATCAATTCTTTCTTCATCCAACCATGAGAGTAAAGCTGTTTTGTAGAATACAATGAGTAGCGGATTCAGTACGCCTTGGACATAAACACATTCCAAATATACAAGCTAATGACTTGTCCTCTCACACTTTTCTTTTTGTGTTGATTCTCACTCGCACACTACGGTAGAGTCTTATCTTATTTTCTCTCTTTTGGGAATATTGGTCCAAGATTACGTTTGATGTTCCTTTTCAACAAAAGGTGAGATAAAAGTAAAACCTTCAAATAATGCTTGGGTCAGCATACCTGCTTACAGACTTGATTTCTCTTCAAATTTCGTACAGGATTCTTCTCAAGACAATTTTGTTCATGTTTTTAATCGATGAGCGACTGGATCATGCATCTGCTTAAAATATTTCTGATTTCCTAAAAGTCAATGAAAACGTGAAACAGAGTAAGCTAAACGCTTATGAGCGTGAAATAACTTTGGTTAAGAATAAACAAAAGAGAAAAGTGGACTTGACTGGTTTTTGGATCATCATTCTCGATCCCTAACCAAACCTCCCCTTCGACAATTATGGAGAAATTCATGTGCAAGCTTTGTACGATACGAATGAACGAACATTCCATAGCGCCCAAGCAACAAAAGGTCTTTCTCATTATAATTACATACTATAAAATTCTCATGCATAATTTCCCACACTATTCACTCCTTCGAATCTTTAGTCGTTTCCATTATCAACCGTTTATATGGCTATTGAGATTACTTTGGTTCTTTGTTGCAGAGTATAAAGCTCCGCGTGTCCGCATGTCGTTTGATTTTTTCCGACGATAACTTCCGTAATTATATAGAGCGATTCCGTCCAAACTCAACAGATAGATTTTCCTTCGGAGTGATTTAGAACTGATTATATTTCTTGGGACTAATTCGGCAAGTATATAAGTAATTGATTTTTGCGGACACCTCCATGTTCGCAATCGGTTGTCTAACGATATCTCTCGAAAGAGATATCGGATTGACACCAAGTGGCACATATTTCTCAAGCATCTACTTCAAGACCGCTTATTTTTTGGGCTCATTGCGATGCAATAAGGCTTAAATATATTTTTTCATAAAACACACAGCATTTGTCGGATGTAGTTTAACTTGGTACGCAAGTCAAACCGCAAGCACGGGAAAGATCCTAAAGTTATTTTAACCACCCTAAGCCTAAAGCACAATTTATGTTTTGATTGAC
>VICI01003809.1:0-12299 GCA_019593645.1 Akabosia matsudoensis
GAGTGTGCCAAGTCTCAAGTCTGTACGTCTAAGCGTTTCTGAGATTTCGCGATAACAGACAGACGGACAGACGGACAGACAGACAGACAGCATGTACGATCTTATAAAGCAGCTTTCGCTACTTAATAAATGATATTAGAGCGATCTCAATGTTCATTTCTGTCTTAATTTAAACACTGGTACCAAAACTTACCTTTATGGGAAAGAATTGAAGTAAACTTCAATTCAATTGGAAAATGCTTATCGGGTCGCTATTGTAGCTTGGTTAAGAAGGTTTCTACTAGCTGACCCTCCATAACAGTCCGTATTTAACATAAAGACAAGTACTTTATTCTAAAGATGAATCAAAATTTAAACACTAAGAAAAATCTTATTTTAAAACTGAACAAAATTTACAACTGAAAAATTTCCAACTCTTACAGGCTATAAAGGTTCAACTAAGGAGAAAGTACACAAAACAAGAGAGAACTATCAAACATACATGTCTTGCTTTGTGTACTCAGTTCGCTACTTTTCAGTTTTTCCTCTGAAGTGAAAAAGGAGGACCCACTGGCCTGCTTTTCAAGTTTTGCTTGGTTGTTCCAGCTCACTTTTCATACTTTTCTGTTATACTTTTGACGTGCCTGCTTTTCCGTTCTTTTTTTACGCTCAACTTTTCTCGTCAGTTTGCTTTGCTGAGAATTTGCAGCAGTGTAGCAGGCAAGTGCAGATAAAAATGTATATTTGATACGCTGTTCTTATCTTTTATCTACTATAGTCCACGCTGTGTGTTGCATTGTTAATGATGCGAATATCAGTCTTGGTATACGTAACAGGAGCGCAAGCAAAGTACTGAAGTACACTGGGGCAAGGTTGAACTTGCTATACAAAATATCTCAACGCAAATATGTACTTCCTGACTTTCCCTATCCATTTTCATTTCGTACTATGGTCGAAAATGTTTGCACGATAAAAAAAAATCTTCAACTTGTACCATTCGAAACAAAATCTCGTCAACTTTGCCATTTGTCACGGAAAACTTTCACTTTCGCTCGTTTCAAAAATAATCGTCTCTTTGCGTCACACGGTGTAGCAAGCACACAGACAGAAAGAAAGTAAACCAGGCTGGATATACATCAGACTGTCATGTCGCTAGCAAAGACATACGTAGAAACTTGCAAATTCTGGGAAAAAACCATTCTATCAGTTTCTTAAATCAGTGGCACGAGAAAGTTAAAAGAGAGTAAAAGTGTTAGAAATCCGATAAAAGTGAAACGCATTGCCAGGTTCAAAGTGGTAGAGCTTGTGATAAGCATTAAAAACAGAACTTACGAAATAAATCTTGCGTACAGACAGTGGCACGAAATAAGAAGGACATATGTCCAAAAAGAATTTCAATCTTTTAAAGGAAAAGATCTCTTCTCAAGCAATTTTATTTCAGAAGCTGAACACTTATTGCATTTGCGCACATTCATTTGCCTGTCGAAAACCACCTAGTTGCTCAGGAGTGTTAAGGTTCAATGAGTTCAAAGAGAAATATTAGCTTACTGAACAGGAGTACCCCTCATTATGAATCTGAGCACACGCTTTACTTTACTTAAGTACTTTCATTCTCTGTGTTTACTGTGTCTGCCTTTAGACAAAAATATAGGTTATTTCCTTCCGTTCGTGAGTTTTCATTAAATATTTATTTTTTGGTACCCGAAAGTTGGAGGAGACTTGCTCAAACACGGGTTTCTTTTTGGTTATCTTCGGGAATATTAGAAAAACTATGGGGGTAGAGGAGTTGTTCGTTAAGAATATTAGCAATCCGAACGAAAATGGACTGCTATTAGTCATTTAGACTTAGACTATGCAGGCGTCTGCATATCAAATTTGAACTTTCTTTTGGAATTTTTCTGCAATCAAATGATTCCAATCACATTTCTTGAATGACGAATACCTAGCTGGTAATACTTAGCTAGAGTTGAGGAATTTCAAATATGCCCTTGCACGAAGAGACAAGCGACGTTTACGTTATTTAAGCAAGATCAAATTCATTTTGGAAATATTTCAATATGGCCACGGAACTGTGGATATCACATAGATACAAAGAGTTAACTGCAAAATGTATGTAGCATGGAAATTGTCACAGACAAGAGCCCATTCTCAGATTTATAATCGCTGAGAGAATATCTGCTGACCCATTAGTCTTTATTATCTTTTTTAAACTAGCCTTGCCATGTCGTTATTTTGTAAATGTGTTGCCGAAGTGATTAAAGCAAATCGTATTGGATACCCTTAAAATGCTTTGCACAATTCTTAAAATACCATTTCCATTTCTATTCGGTATAAAAGGATATGTTGGCTAATTATATAATTACAGTAAGTCCGACATTCCGTAAAAGTAAGCCCTTGCCGCTCTACATGCCACTTTCTTGCTGTTCTCTCGTTCAAAATCATTTCAACCGCTTTAGAAAGACAGTGATAGTGATAGTCTTCTTATCCGACGCATAATTTAGGAGACAGTGTTTCACATGGTTCTGCGTACCCACTTAAACTGGCATAACTGGTATTAGGGCAAACTTTTAATTAACAACACCAGGAAATGAACTTGAGTTCAGGGAATGGAAATATGCGTTCAAGCTGCCAGTGATTTTTATCGGTAGATTTAATGCCTCCAAATTTTCATAAACAAACACATGTAAAAACAGCACGCCTCCTTATTAAATAGCGACAGATACATTATAAACTCGTTGTGTCTCTCCGTTCTGTGTCTGTCTGTCCGTTATTGCCAAATCTCAGAAACGTTTAGACATGGAACTGAGATTTGACGGACATGTTTGTCTCCTCAATGGCATTCTTGTGACTACGTTTTTTAAAATCCGTGACATCGTGAATGATTTATAGATCACAAAGATTGTTATGAACATCTTCTTTAGCGTATCTTGAGGATCTTCTTTTAGCGTGTCCTGAAGATCTTCGCTACTTTTGAGAATCGTGCATGACCGTTTTATTATTTTAGTCGATTCATATTAAACTGTTCACCATGCCTTTAGCTAGTGCATATTTTCTACTAGTTATACATTAGTATCACCGTCATTAATATACTTTAACCACCGCACCACTTTTTACTTTCATGATATTCCAGGAAAGAAGCAACACTGCATCGGTTTTAAGTAGGCCATTTACACGGTCGTAAAATGTTCATGATCATGAAGTAGCGAACGACGAGAAATACAACAGAAAGTATACGTTTGTTTAACTATTTATTCGGTTCCTTCGAAAAGCTTGCAGTTTTCGTAGCTAAGTGGTCTCATGGGTATGTTGCGGTGTGGTATTTTGGTAGCAAATAACATTTTGAAGTTGATTTTTGTGGGAGTGGGAGTACATTTTAAATGTTGAATATATTTTCGTTGCATGTTAGGATTTCTTATTGAGATATTTAACAGAGAAGGTCACGATAATGATTAACTTCTACCAGATTTGATGACAATTAATTGGTCACGGTCAAATGTATGAATACAAGTAACCTTGCTCAACTAAAACTGGTTTTTAGCTAGTAAAATGATTCGTTTAGCAATAATACTTTGCAAAATAGGGAATGATTAAAAAATTGTATAAAAAACCATTTCCTAGCATCACAAAGTTATGTTTTAATGCGAAGTATTTTTGTGGTAACATCACCACCAGAACAGATACATTTTTCTAATCATTTCCCTTTACCCTGTTCCTCCCTAACCCATTCGAAAATTATTCAAACAACTTTTGTTTCTAACTCATTTATTATACATTCAAATGGAAAACGAAAACTATGAGACAGTATCGCGTACTCAATTTTCAGCTTCTATTCTTTTGTTCTGCAGAGTCTCAAACAAAGCGAATCTTTCAGAAACAACTGGAGCTTCTACCTTACCCGCATGACGATTTATGAATTACTATATTTTATTTACAACGTGTTTGTGAATCATAACGACCATAGAAAGTTCGCCACAGCTCTAATACTTGACTACTGCGAATTCCGTTTCGTTTAGGTACTTAACTACCTACCCATCTAAACTTGTTCTATGTTAGGCTATTCGCAAAAAATCTGCTATCACACGAGAACCATTCGTTTTGCCTCGTTTTCTATCCAGATATCACACGTGTCTCCTTTCTGATTTCAAATTAGAAAGAAAGAAGTTTTCTGCTTTTTGTTTCTCGCTTTTTTGAAAGTCTAAAACTTTCGTGCCTACAAGCTCCCTAGAATATCTATTACCTGGTGTGCAATACTAAAACAGCAAGTGATATAGAGCAACAGTAGGGAAAACAGCATGGCTGAAGAGAGAAAAAAGGTAAAATTGGAACTCCAATTTCATTTTCCAAAACCAAGAGTTTTTCCTATTAAATGTGTGCTTGTTCTTTAATTTTCATGCAATAAACATCCCAACGTCGCTTTTTCAGAGTATTTCTCTACCACCACGCATGGTGTTCATCATTCGCACTCTACCAGGCATATAAGACTTTGCGGTTTTGGAACTCTGAACACATAAACTTGCTATTTCTTAGAGCATAAAAAGTTGATAGAATTGCGACTAAATATCAGTTGAAATGATATCTGGAATGGTTATATTCTCTTATGTCTTATAAAAGTTAACAAGAAACTGGAGAAAGTAATTTCGAAAGTTGGCCAAAACATCCTGCAAATTTTGGTACTATGGACGACAGATTTCACGAAGCAGATGGATGCTATACACAGAGTCAGTTTGCAGATTTGGAGGAATCTTCCTGTATATTTCTAGGGGAATTTGGCACAAGAGTGGCTATGGAATACGTGATTGTTGTGGGTGAGGATGGACTCCCTTTTTGTACTCTTTGTAAAGTAAACCATTTGAGACTCGTAGGTACCGTTGTAGTTTGGCTTGAAGTCAAAACCCTAGGTATTTTAGTAGGTGGTTTGTTTACACCATCCCATTTTTTGCAAACATCCTGCTTACTTTTGTATTCTCTTTGTGAGCTTTGCTGAAAAAGAGAAAATTTGGCCAGAAATTATTTTAGTAGAGAGTTTGTATAATATGTGCATACCTCTACAAACATAAAAGCGTTTCCTGACCTGACCTGACAAAGGCCTTAATTAATCACAAGATACAGACAGAATGTGATGATTCATCATCCGGCAATATCTATATAGAACCTTTGTCAGCATAAAGTAAATAAGAGAAACTTTCGTATTCCTCTAAGTGTATACTTTCCCTTTCTATTGTTACGATCGAAAATTTCCCTTTGTTTAATATACCTTGATTGTTCTCAATTTCTAAATAGACGATTTAGATACAATGCTCCCTGTTCGAAATAGGTCCGGTAAATCCTTTTTTTTTTTTGCTACTTCCACTCATAAGCTATGTATTACTGCTAAATATTATACTTACAGTTACAACACCAACTCAGTCATCATAAGGTTTTGCTTTTAGGTAAACACTTGGCTTGCTTAGATGTCTATTAAGTAGGTCGGCGAAGTGGAAGTGGAGTAACAAGAACAAGAAAAATGGCTTAGATGTTCATTCATTATTTCATAACATAAAAGAAAGGGTTATCCAATTTATTCCTTAAAAAGATAATGGAAAAGGCGGAGTGAAAATGTAAGAAAGCTATGCAAAATATTACTCGCCTTAAGTGGACGCTTTTATGTCGTTCAAATAAGTTCGTAGTTCTGACTACATTTGAAAAACTTGAAAATGGAGTAAAAAGAATGTCTACCGACGAAACATGTTGTCTGTTAGTTTTTTAACACAATATGGGTAATCAATTAAAAGTTCTAGTTATGTGACATTATTTTATAATTGGGAGCTTGCTTTCCCATTAAAAACGTTTTAGCATCGATGAAAGTTTTAGAAAAAGAGCTAGTTAATTTTGAATTCATGCATTAATCCAAAGATTACGAAAGGAATACGTCGTGCCGTGATGCATTTAGATTTGTTTGTTTGAATCAAATTCAACGCGACGATATTTCTAAGCATGCTAATGTCATTAAATAGCGAAAGCTGCTTAATAAGATCGTAATGGTTTCTGTCTGCCCGTCTGTCTGTTATCGCCAAATCTCACGTATCCTTTGACCTATAGAACTGAAGCTTGGTACAATATGTATTATTAAGTAGCGAAAGCTGCTTTATAAGATCGTTAGTGCTGTCTGTCTGTCTGTTTTCGCGAAATCTCATAAACGCTTTGACGTACAGACTTGAGACTTGGCACACTGGTTTGCATCAGTAAGGGCATGCTTGTCACACAGTTTCAGAAGAATCAGCCACACCGTTTTCCTGATGATCGCTCATAACCGCTAATGTAATGCTACATTATGTCGTATGCTGCACAATCATAGTGTTTCGTGCTGCACAATCGTAGTGCTTCGTGCTGCACAATCGTAGTGCTTCGTGTTGCATGATCGTAGTGTTGCACGATCGTAGTAAGTTCCTTGCAATGTACTGTTTCACAATGAAAGATTGAAAACCTTTGTGAACGAATTATAGTTCCTAAGAAATACTGTAGTTAGTTTCATTTCAAAAAGGATGTATAAAAGGTTCGCCCTTGGTTCTTGTGAATCGGATTGACAATATCGATTACTGTGCAGTAAACAGTGAACCAGTTATAAATACCAAATGGGCGGAAGTCTCATTGGAAACAGGACAAGCACATACGATAACAGTTACGACGCGTCCAACCTTAGTACAAAGTATGCTCTCTGCAGTGGACATTTTATGCTATCACGTTACACTAACTCACTACAAGAACTTACATGTTTCGGATTTTTATGTACATCCGCAGTAACTACAGGCAGCCAAAACCATTTCGAAACAATGGCATTTACTTTGTTTGCTATGCGAAATAAAGGGAAACGTACTTGAACTGCTGCATCATTAACTATTGCATTTTATTTTTAGGATACAACAGTAACTGAAAGTAACAAGAACACAACATTTTGTTTATTGCTTACTCGCTTTCTCCGCGCCCATCCAATAATTTCTTGGTGAAAACTTTTACGACAAGAGTTCCACCACTACTATATATGGTTTAGTGAGAGACTCCCTTCCTCACATTACTACGTCCGTAATAATGGTAATGGTACATGTTAAACGGAAGAAGTAGCCAACAAAACACGTCAATTTTTATGGAATGTGGTATTATTGTGATGTGTGTACGATACGAATGGGTATTGCCATAACGAAATTTTATTTCTTCCTTTTTTGGACCTTCCTTTTCACCAGTGACTTAGCTGAGTCTAATCAGGCTTAACCTCTATTTCTAGTTTAACAAAATTAATAGCATTGTATTAGCAATAGATGCTAAATAAATCAGATGGATACGACGGCTTAAGTATATTTCTGGCAAGAAAATAAACTTGAATCTCATTTCCTTTACAATTGACTTCCGGTGCTTGTATAGGAACCATAGATTATATTCTATTATGAATTGGAAACTAATATGCGTACTCGAATGTCATGAATTTGTCGACCTGATTACAGATTACTTCAACAAACGTAGGCGCTCATATTACAATCATGAATCATATTTGCTCTAGAACGTTAATAGTTCTTAAATTTTCGTACAAAAAAAGACCTTGTGTCCACAATCCTTTTTATTGCTTCTGGAATACGCTGAAATACTGCTGTGTGAGAATAATCGAAAATGGTTACATTATATCTATAATGTATTGTCTCCACGTGATACCTCGCAGGGTTGGTGAATGCACCTTAGTACAATAGAAGGTAAATCCAGAAGTCTCTCCGAAACACGCTTCCCATGAAAATGTTTGTAATTGAATTTGTTGACGATACTGTGCCCAATGCTACAAAACTGCTATTATCCCCTGCCTATAGACTGCTTGGTAGAAAATTCTCTACAGGAAAGTGTGGTAGCATCCCTTTTCTTAATGGTTTAATTTTGGGTTCTAGTTAGCAATCTGCAGGTTTGGTTGGATCTAACTAGGAAGCCAGATCACAAATCACGTTTTCTGTTGTGGTAAATCTTAATCAAAGACAAAACTTGTTACATGAAACGGAAATGACAATCAATGTAAAACGGACAATCCCTTCTAGAGTTGGCACAGATTTGAGATAGTATTTTCTTAATGTGACATCACTATTCGGATGGCTGAACAGAATTGATATAATTCGGTACAATTTTGATATGAAAACAGGTTGATGTACGAAGTGACTAAATATGCCTATGCAGTTTTTTCATAAATATTCTTTCATTCTGTGAGGCAAATTCAATGATAATCGAGGAACTAAACTCACATACCTAATTACAATATCTCCGCTTTCTTTAACCTTGTTTCATTTTACAAATTAAAACTTTTGGAGAAAAAAAATATACGAAAACACGATAGATACCTAAACGGGATCCTGATGACAGCCCAATACACCATGCTCATCTTAACTGCAATTTTCAGTTTCCCTACTCCATATTTCGTTGTGAGAATTGTGTTAGATCTGCAAAGACTATGGACACGTCAACAAGACTTTCAAGTGGAGTTGTTGCTCCTTTGACTGGTTTACCTTTCACCATTTGATGGGTAAAATATCTTTGCAGCGAAAACGAAGAACCTTTGCGGGCAAAACTTGTTCTCTGGGCAGCAGAATTAGAATTATAAGAAATCTACCATGGTCCTAGATGCTAGAAGGATATTCTTGTGTCGAATAACGATGTCTACATAGGTATGTCGAATTACATCATCGTAAAGAAAGCACAACAGTGATAAAAATCTCGACAGGACATATACGGTGTTTTTCTTTTCTGCTTTGATGTGTTCTACGAAGGACATCGTCCCAATCTAAACTGTGGTGTTGTGCAGATTGTTAGACTCTTAAGCGTGAAAGGATCAATGTTTGCATAAGAGGGAAAATGATACTGCACAGATATATAGAAGTGGTAGCACAAACACTAAGTGGCTTTTCCTATCCCGTTTTTCTTTGTAAGTGTGGTCAGTGGCCATTCGACTTTTCCTCAAGACACATGTGACACGTGTGCTTTGCTTAGCTTGCCTTCTGTGACTTCGTCACGTAGCGTTAAATAAAGGACCGAATAACACATAGGTAATAAATTGACTTTGTCAACAGTGAATACGATAGCCGTAATGCTAAATCCCTTAACTCGAAGAGGACTTTCATTTTAATCCACAACGGAGAGAAATGCCTATCTCGGAGTTCTATTTATAGATTTTTGCTTGAAGTAGTGGTTTTTGTTTCAAATATGAACGTATCTGCTATTTTTAAAATATTTTTTGTAGCATACGACACGAGATAAAATACGTCATGCTTACGTGCAGCAAACATGGTTATTATGGACACCACATTATTATGGTTACGTGTTACATTTAATATGATCGCAACAAACGTGTTTCTATGTATAAATTTTATATAAACACTTGAACGAAATGTAGTAAAGAGACCGTCAATTTGTAGCTGGCACAGCCAAACATACAGAAAGAATGGTGTAGACCATTCAACTTCACGATATTGACAATTAGGAACATAAAGCATTTCCTTCATTCCAAGTATTCTGAGACACAAAACAAAGTTTACAGTTTGAGTGCTACGACTTCCATTAAAGATGAGATTGTACGGTACGAGGGATTTTAACATTGTTGTTTCATGTGTCCTGTCGACGCAATTTTTTTCAACTTTTTGTACACTTAATGCACATTCTTTACCAAACGCATTGCCAGGTACCTATATACACTCCTGCTAAGTCCTACAGAACTTCGCTTTATTACCCTGAAAAAACTTGTAAAAGCCACTGACACATTGTGTCATACACCGCTGTGATTCTGTCACTAATTTCCTTTTCATTAATTTCTTTGCGTGCCTGACAACGTGGAGACCACCAAGTAGCAAATAAAAAAGTGAGGTAAATTATACCGTTTCCAGTTTCCACTAACAAATGACGCAAATGAATACTCAAATCAAAGAAAAATAACCGAGAGAAACTTTTTCACGACCACTTCGAAAGTATAAAATAATACACTTTGATATACACATGGAAAAGTTAACATTGTTGGAGTTGTTCACTCCAAAAGCTACTACATAAAAAGAACATGTTTGTTTGCTATTTATTATAATGGTTTTGCTAAGCTTTCAGAGAACGCTGGTGGCAGTATTGAACTTAATATTTAGTCCTTGGCCTTGTAATTTTCATTACTACTACCGTTTAGCAGCAGACGTGGGTCCTCACCCTGAGAGGAAATGCACGGGAGATTTTGATTGAAAAACTTTTTTCTCGTTTTTCATTTTGTTTTCTATAAAGCCAACTTCAAAGGCTGTTCATGTTCCTTGAGCTGACTTGAGTGTTGGTTATACTTTATTCCCAGAAGAGTCGAGTACTCTTAAACTCTAGTAGGTATTATCATTAGTGAAAACTCAAGTTTAAAAAAGTTTTTGGACTAGTCAATTAGCTGTTAAGATACGCAATCGTTGATTTTCCGTACGTCTACAGTCTACACACTAATGTTACTACAGACGGATGCAGTTTTCAAATTATGAATTGCGGTGCATGAATTGAGATAAAATGGAAGAAATTCGACTTTCTCCCGAAGTAAATAAAGATGATGATCTCGTCAGTCAATACGTCAAATATTAAAGCTCAAGTGACAGCTGTAATGACGTAGCTGAGTGCAAATCAGAAATGGAAACGGAAAAAGTGAGTCTCGAATAATGCATCCCCGACAGTGTCCAAACTCAAACGAAATAATGCTACCCCGAACCCTACCCCAAAACGTCGGCTACCCCGGCTTCGCTTTGCATCGCTTTATAAAGTTTGGCCAAAATCGTTCCAAACATACAAACGAAAAGTCAAAGTAGGGTGTCCAGACAGGTAGACAGACAAACTCACCGATGTCAAAGTTGCTGAACATATATTTCACCATAATAAATGGCTCGATTTCTATCAGAAGCATTTTCCCATGTCGTTTTTACATGATTTAAGCGTTAAAGAAAGAAAAAATCTTGAAAAAAGGAAATTGCTTTTTCTCTTTATTCGATAATTTTCTAACCTTTTTTCATTCTGTATAGCTCTTTTTCGGGGTTTCCTTATTCTGAACACGTGTCGTCACCCAGGTTGGCGTTTTCTTTGAACTAAACTTTTCTTAACAATCCATTCTGTGCAATACTAGCTTTATATTTTTTTCTGCGAGTTTTCTCTACAATAGAACACTGGGAATTTTGTTTACATTCTAAGATTACAGTTATTACTATTCTGGGAAGGATTTCTATAAAAGTATTGCAAAATTAATAAAATGTGTTCCGTAAGAACGCTACATTGCAAACAACCTTTAGTTTTAGTGGAGTCTGTATATTGTACTAGAAATTATTTCTTGAACTCTATGTTTGATTCTTTCACTGATAACCTCAAGCTATATCATTTTGTGGGTGTGCTTATATCATGTATTACATAATTGAGCAGCGCAGTTTTTACTTTTTTCTTTTTCTTCAAATTGTCGAAAACGTGTGACCGAGCAGGGCAGAGGTGGGTTTTATGATTTTGTTCCCACTTGTGTAGGTAAACTTCTATGGATTAAGGCATGTAATTCTCACAACATATTGTTTTGGATTTTGTAGTTTTTCGTCGATGAATAAAAACGGTAGGCAAGAATCAAGATTGCTGCCCACTTGAATTACATGCTGATTATGTACATGCACGGGTAAGTGCTTAAAATCTTCAAATACGCGTACTCTCGGTCTACCATGAATGTCTTCTGCGGAGTAGTACAAAAGGCGTTGTTAGGTAATTTGGTTTGCCGGCAAAAAAACGTCGCGGAGGAATAACAAAAGCGACATAGTGCGGTAGAACGTACTATACAATAGTATGTTTAAAAAACTGCAGTATTTAATAAAGCGTGGTGATTCTAGTGTACCGAACCCATATATGATTACAAATTCAGGGTTCGGTTGAAATTAGGGACTTCCAATGTGACCACTATCTTTATTTAAGTAGCATCCTGTACTTTAGTAGGACCGGATTACTAGGTTGAAGCTTACTGATTAATCATGAAATCATGAGTTTGAAAGTTCGTATACCTGAGAAAACTTCTAATTAATATTTTCAAACAAAATACATACCAAGGAAACTATGTACCTCGGTCAGGTACTTAAATACATTTGTGTACCAGTACTTCACTATGCAAGTAATCAGTAAATTAAGGCAGATACAATTTGCGACGTAGCATACGCGCTATGTATGGAGATTTTATCTACAGTATGGATCATTAACAACGCACTCTGCCTTGGTAAGTAATAATCTACTTGAATCGAGTTGAGGTTGTCTGAAAACGGGACAAAAACAACGCACCGTCAGAAAGTCCAACGCAAACA
>VICI01003810.1:0-12298 GCA_019593645.1 Akabosia matsudoensis
ACGCAAGACCATGGCTCATGCAAAAGGAAAAAGACAAAAAGCAGAAAAGGCATTTCAAGCTAAAAAGATACTTTTTGTGTTTTTGTTGAACGGGAAGTACATATTATTGCAACTCCTTCAGATAATACTGTAATATGTACTTCAAGTTTCACATGTTTCCAGCAAAAGTAGTTCTCATCATCATCATCATTGGCGTGATTATTATCATTATTATACTGGCAGGTTTTCTTAGTTGTCTGCAATCTTGCGATCATTCAAACAAGAAAGTTTTTTTAAAAGTGAACTTGCATGCAACTTTTGCCATTTCACTCCCTCAAATTATGTTTAACTCTTCGTTCCAGTCTGTTGTACATCTTGTTACAGACAAGCTCAGAACGAAGACTGGAGTTATGGTGAGTCTAAATGATGTGTGTTCGGTAATAGGACTGACACAAGTTTCTGAATTCTGAATCACCATAAGGATATGGATACTGCTTTGAGCAAGCGGACAAACTGAAAGACCTAGACATAAAAATGAAGTACAGTAAAACCATACTCAACGAAGTATATCGCATCATCGCCAGTTCTTCAAAACGAAGACACGGGTTTTATGCCTCAACCCTACTACCAACTAATCTTGTCACAGGGAAACTGTGTGAAAGGCAAAAGCAAGTTTTATATTCTGATGGAGCACAGATATATTGGGTCGGCTCTCAAAGAAAAGATACACGACATGCATCCGTAATCCAGAAAATGCATGTTGGCACGACGGCAAAAACGCTTCTTTTTGCTCTCGCCTTCAAAAAAAGAGAACGAGAAACTTGAAACTGCTTCTTTTGACTAGAAGGATTTTTATTCCAACATCCATCCTTCAGGCTTCTACATGTAAGTGTACAAGGTTTGTGAGTGTTCGTTGAGTAGAAACACGATAAAAATTTCTTATATATCGTGCTCCCAACAAATCCTTTTCGGCATGCATAAGAGTATTCCCTTTGTGTTCGTGTATGTTTCCAAATTACTCTTTCTATGTGCTCTCTCGCATCTCAGGAGTCCGGATGATAAATGTATATGCTTAAGTTTAATACGCCTGTAATATCCATAGCCCATGCCGAACATTGAATCACGAAGATTTTCAGCTAAGCAACACCAAAATCGAAAAGCCTTTATAGCTTGATCTATTCTTCTCTAGTGAACACAAACTCGTTTACTTTACCAGGCAAAGGAAAACGTTTGATGTAGGTAATTGCAGACAGAGGGAGCACTAGAGGTCTTCAGGGAACTGGAAAACTGATTCATCCCGTACATCATACTTACCATAAAGTATATGAGAAGATAGCCAGGTTTGTTCTGGGCGTGGGGGCTCGGGCATACTTGAAGTAATTGATATAGCCAGCAGTTTGCTACCTCTAAAACGTTACGCAATTAATCATGACCATAAAATGGTATGTTTTTGTTAGAAATCGTTTCACTTATTTCGATTCAAAACAACTATTTGTTTTTCTGGGGTTTATACACACATCGTTATTCGACGTGACTTGTTACAAGGGAATCAATTCTCTCTGGAAAGCTCATTACAAAATTGAATTTTATGGAACCACTACGTTACGTTAAAATGTCTCGTAATAAACTATATGTACTTTTGGCCATTTTATAGATACTACTATGCGAATATTTTTTAGATTAAAAATAAATAAACTCGAGCGATGAGTAAATCTTATCAACTTCCTTAGTAAAGAATGGCCGTATATCAACATGAAAATGCTGGCAAGGATTGCTTCACAAAATGGCCTGGTGACTTCCGAGTACCGAAAATCGTATTCGCAGTCGTTTAAAAAAAACTGTTGCCAGTGCATGTTTTGATTTTGTGACAACAACTAACTAGCATATACTAGTGTTTATTGTTCTCACACGCAATAACATATCGAATCGAACAAACGACAGTCAGTACAGATTTTGAAAACAGATGTGGGACTTAACTCAAGAAAAGCCAATAGCTAGTGCAACTTAATGATTTAATGCATAAAAATCTCATTATGGACAAAAAACAAGCTCATCAAAATTGTTTTCTCTCCACTACTAGATCGCAGCCAATCCATTATTTCAGCCACAACACTTACTGTTCCCACTCTCTCATCTACAGTAATAGAGTATGCTTCATTGGGAGCTGAAGTAGGATTCGGAGAACTAACAAACGGAAATTTTAATGATACCTCCAGGGAACAACATTTACACTCAAAGCTTCTTTAAAAGTACCTTGCCTTTGTTTAAAAGTACAATTATTTATTACTCCTAAAACAACTCTATTCACAAATATAATGTGAATGAGAGACGTCCTACCAAATGTAGTAAGAACATCCGAATGTAAAACCTGGTTTGCTGGTGGTGATAACATTTCTCCACAAATAAAGAACCAAGTTAACAGCTTCTGTCTCAGGCAAAAGCTAATCTTAACACTTGGTAATGCATTTTGCACATCTACGAACAACAGCCAACAACGCAATCCTATTTTATACATATAGCACAAAGCATACTGAAAAGTTTCTCGACAATTCTCTCTTCGTGATTGTTCAACTAGAAGTTTTACGCTTTACATGCTAGTTGTTTGCTTGTAGTAGTAGCACTGCGCCCAACCTTCTCTTTCCCTAATACAAATGAAGTATAATATTGGGATTGGGACTAATGTGAACTGCTGCAACAACTCCTGGCAACGTCGCTCTTGCCTCAGAGAGTAATATAAGGAGTGTAGTAAGCTCAGGAACGAGCTCTCACCACCAGGCATTCCTGCTATTTCGCCCTCCTTTATTATCCGTTTCCGCTTTCCATGCGTTAAATAATGCATTTCACGATCCCATTAAATAAAAGCAATAATCATCCACAATGAGAGTGTGTTCTGGGCCGGGTGTAAGTACGGTACAAGCGGAAAAGAGAATAAAAAGAGAGAGAAAAAAGTCGTAGCAAAATTGTAGTGCGGAGTATTAGTGACGATAATGTTGATTACAATGGCGATGAAGGTGGTTACTTACAAATAATACTGTATTGAGCTTTCTGCGGTAGAGCTTCTTATAGTAATACATTCTTCACAGTTTAAGCTAAAATTCATCAAATGCATCGAAATGATTTGCTAGGTGTAAGCAGGTTAGCGTTATAAATTGCTACAAAATGGACACTCTTGCGGATTCTCTCTAAGGACACACACGGCGACACGGTAGTCCACAGTGCTGTCTACACAAGTGAAAACTTAATCCTGTGCCAGGCAAAGTTTTTAAATTTTTTTCATGGCATTATTAGCATCTGCCACGATTCCTTCAGATACTTTTTTTGAAAACGTTATTATTATCCCTAAAGGCCTGTTTTTCTTACTTTGCTTGCAATAGCCATACAGCAATTACTCTTCAAGTAAGTAAAGCCAACTTCTTAAACAAGACACAAGATCCTTTTGAAAAAATCTCGTTTGTTTCTTGAAAAGATATTAATCAACAACGTATAAGCTGTAATGATAAAAAGAATAAAGATGAAAACATTGAAAACAAATCAAAAGATACCCCCGCCGTCATTCCGACTTGTCTTTCTGTTTAGCTTCACTTAAAGTGATAAAAATGGTGATCATCATGATTATCATGATAACAAGTAAGTAATGATGACGATGCTGATAATAATAGAGAGGTATTTGAGCACGCATATAACCTTTCATGTTTTTTTTCTTCCTCTCTAGATTTATAAAATAGGCATAACATCAAAAATAAGCTCAAACATACACTGTTCTTATAAACATGTTGTTCCGATGCTTGAACCAACCTAAAACGCTCATTTCCTTGTCTTTATTCTCTACTTTTGTTACTACAGCTGGGGGTAGGGTCTTGATGATCATCGCTATCATCATAAAGAGATCATCAACAACACTACCACCACCAACCAACGACCACCGTCGCTCCTTCATTATTAATATTATTATTTTCATCTGGATGTCATTATTTCGTAGTATAAAAAAATACCATAATCATTACTATTATTTATGCATTCTCACAGCCTTCACGTAGTTCGCAGTAATGATAAGCCAGAGAGAATTGCAGCCAACCGTATAGGAGGGCTCTGTGTAGTTTCCGAGCTTTGGCTGAATGCACGCTAATATATTCAGTAGGATTTTTTGTCGCTCCCTACTACTACATTACGTTCCAGATATATCAACGCAATGAACGAAAGCAAAATGAGTTTAGTTCCTTGTGCGTGCAAATAATAATATTCAGAACGAAAGTCTCAAAGGGAAAACATTTATTTTACTGTACAACGTTACCAGTAATAGTGCGTGTCATCTTTTTCCATGAATATTTACGCGCTGTGAAAAACGAATATTCAAATTGAGTCAACACACAATACGTATTTATTTTTGTGATAGCTCAGAAACTTCAAATCGTCGGATTGTCAGTAAAGCATCAGTATAGTACATTCGATACTCAAGCGTGGTAAAGGCTATTTTACCCTGTTTTAATATTGGATTTTATGTCTAGACCTCTATTGATTATCCTTTTGTACGTTGAGATTCTACGAGCATCTAAGCATGGGGAAAATGTCTTAAATTTAGCTTCGATTATATTTTTAATAGGTATCTATCACAGATCGAAACCAAAAACAGCCTCGGTTATCAAAACTGGGCGAATACTAAGGTCAAAAATCGATTTACTTATGCTTGTGATGAAGGTATCGATAATTGTAATTCATAAAGTAAAACTAACATAACCGATGTGTAATTGTAATAGACAATTTTTATATGAGAAAGCGGTAAAAGGTCATCTTTATTGATCTCACGGATTCATTTCACATCGTAAAATAGTGTATCAGTAAAACAACTTCCAGCTTCAGCATCTTTCGTCATTTATTATTTCAAAGAGCTTGGCTTACTCGGCTATTACCTTCGACAACCATTTCTAGAGTGCAGTTGAAGTAACGATGCTCATGATACAATGATGAAACCATTAAACGCAAAGAACCTGAACAAGAGGGAGAAATATGACCGAGCGAGATAGAGACAGAAGCCATCCTATAATTTTTGTATTATCTTACACCAGGATTGAATTATTACTTTACTCTTAGAAGGATATGTAGTTATATTTCATAAGCACAGCAGCAATGGTGCATGCGGTGATTATGTACCATGTTTAATATCTATTGATTTGGATTGATGAGTGTGTTGTGGATGTTGGTGTTGTAGGTTGTGCATAAAAAGATCTCCTTTATGTCACGAAAAACGAGGCTATTGAAATCCATAAATGATATTGATGAAGAGCATTTTCCTCTCTCTGCATCATCACCGTTGGCGAAAGGCATATTAAGTAGCAACAGCAGTAGCAAACATCACCACTGCCAGTACCTCCATCCGTCCGAACCACACAGTCGTTTATTCTTCCGTCTTTCTCTTTATTCTCGCAAGAGAGAGAGAGAGAGAGAGAGAGGGATCGTGGGTATTAGTGTAAACTGCCTGTCGACTTGTTCAGAGCTTTTGATAAGAAATATATTATGGTTATAGCCATAATGCCATTTTATATCACATTTTATATGGTCGTAGGATTTTTTGAGGGTCGCTCGTTGGGTAACGATAATAATAATATTGGTAGACTGATAGCAGGAGCAGTTCAGATTTTACAAAAGCAAAAGTTGATCCCAATATGTTACCAGCAGGAGCAGCGTAAGGCTAGACCAAGAATGGAAACAGGACTGGGAGGCGAGTAAGAAAAAGGAAAAAAGATTCGATGACGAAGGGAGCAATAAAAGAGAGAATAGAAGAGTGAGGGAATGGTGTCCTAAACCACATCCCTTATTTTTAATGCCAAGCAGAGAGGAGGCATCATGTTGTACCGCATCGTTGATGTCGTCATACAGCACAACACGGGCATCATCTCAAAAAGTGAAGTACTTGATAAGAACCTTCTTTCCGCTCATATCTCTGCTTTCCTGTTGTTTTCGTTCTTTTCTTGTGTGTTGAATTCCTCGTAATACGTAGTCAACACCAATGTATCTGTGTCGCTATGGGGGACCTCGGGTAAAAACCCGTCATAACAGCAAGCAATCTGCTGGAACGTTTTACGATTATTTCAGCTAAGGAAGGAAAATGGTGATTGTCCACTCATTTATTGTCCCTCGCTCCTCTTTAGATTGTGAGTCTAGACCGACAGTAATAATACAGAGTTGACACATTGAAGTTTCCACAAAAGCAAATAATCTGAGAAAAACATATTGAATCATCATCAAACTATTCGTTCAAGTGTAAGTCACTTAATTAAAAGATACGCAGTGCAAAATCAGACCAGGAAATAATGCATCAAAGGGAACATTTGCAAGTAATAATCTGATGAAATGAAGCTTATGACGACCAAACGACCATGATTTACAGACACTTGAACAGTAGGATGTATGCATTGGTTTCGCATCCAAAAAGACCTTCTATCATGTCGAGAGTAGCTTCTTACAATTCTTTTTCTTTTCTGTCAATAATTACAGGCTTAGTATCATATTATCGTAACTAATTG
The DNA here is from genome assembly GCA_019593645.1 of Akabosia matsudoensis. Taxonomy (NCBI): domain Eukaryota; kingdom Metazoa; phylum Arthropoda; class Collembola; order Entomobryomorpha; family Paronellidae; genus Akabosia; species Akabosia matsudoensis. Next base: position 6,501 of record VICI01003810.1, read on the forward strand.
TCGGTATTAAGAGCATACTGTTTACTTAATAAAGTAGAGTTTTATACACTATCAACTTTCATCGGTATAATTACGTCAAATTAACATTACCCACATTTCTGCGAGACTTGAGATACTTGTATATTTATCTAGTATCTAGCATTACGTAATATTTTTGAGTCAAAAAAATAAATCTCGGTGGATTTAAAAAAAAAATCAACTCTTGTAATACTCCGAGGGCAAATTATTCAAAGTTTAAAGTTTGAACACAAACTTACCTACACTCACATAAAATGCAGCCATTAAATGATACATGGTTTGCTCAACAGCATGAAAAAAATGGAAGCCTGCCCACATGTCACAGCCTCAGGTAAACAAATACGAGGACTGGTTTGTATGAGCGTTTCGACGTACGTGTAATTGAATGCGTGTATGGCTGAGTAAGTTTTTTGTTTGCTTGTTGTTTCGTTTTATCATCATCACACCAATGCTCATTCAAGTTTCAAATAACACGACTGAGTGATGATGCTCACCAAGCATAAAAGGAATTAGGATGACTATGATTATTATTTATTTTACCGTCTTATCTTCAACACATTGTCATATTATTATTATGATTAAACATTTTTTATGTCTGAGCTAGTGCGGCCGTAAAAGACTTTACCTAAGCCCATTTGAAATACCATAATACCAGCATTTCTTTGTGAAATATGTCATTTCTCTGATCATTTTCAAATTCATATTACGACATAGATCAATATAGGTTTGTCATTTCGTCGTCAACTGTTGTACTAATGATGACATGTGTATGTATACTATAATCATTATTTTCTAAAAGGTGTCAATTTAATAACATCTTTTTGGAAGGCGATCCTTGAAAATATAAAAATGTCTTGCCTCATTTATTTATACGTTTTTTATTTCACATGCTCTTCACACTTGACACCAGAATAAAAAGGAGCATAAAAACCTTCCCCTAAAGAAGCAAGGTGTAAGACAACACAGCATCATCATATCATCAGAGCCTTCAGCCAACCTGTGAAGTATATATGTTATATTCTCGACCGAATTTTTTTTCTCTCCTTTTGACTAAATGGAAAGCGACATTGACATTACGATAGCAAAGAAAAAATTCAACACGGTTTTTCATGGAACAAACTTCTTAGGGCAATAGGCACATAAACTATTAAGTAGCAAGGCAGAACAAGAAGAATGGAAAAAGGTAAAGCTATAAGTGAAACGAGAGAAGAGAAGAAAAACTTATTGTCGTCAGTAAGAAGAAAAAGAGTGAGTAAGAGAGAAAAAAATGATGATAAATGCCATTCACTCCGTCAGTCAACTAGTCAGTGTGAACAAGCATAGTTGCACAGTGCGAGAATGACGAGAATATATGATGATAAAAAAAATCTAGCAGCAACAACGGAATGAAAATGCAGGAGCGTTTTTTGTTACATATTTTTTTTTTGAACTACACAACAAACTAAAACCTCCATGAAGAGTTGTGGCAGTGTCTGCCATGTTCCTGGTCGTAGTCCTATTAAAAGGATTTTTCATACAATATTTGAAATTTAACCAGCCGAGCTGGTAGAAAACTCTTTCCTATTCATTCTTGCCAGTTGATAATGCAGACTTTGTTGTTGTAATCCAGAGCGCAAAGCCTTTGTCGCCGGGCATAACATGGAATTATTGAAAGGAGCTGCATTATACATAATAACAGGCTGTAATAACAATGCTCAGCAGAAAAGGCGTATAAAATAAAAACGCATATTATTCTACACTACTGGTAGAGTCATTTAGCTTTTTTGTGAGGATTACATCTATTACGTTTTACTCTCCTACAATCTATCCAGCTAACTACTTACAATAACAAATCCGGAGAAGAATGGAAAAAGCTTTTATTCCCTTATGGTTTTCTTTTTTAGTAATATGAATCTGATGTGGAAACGAGGAAGGATAGAAAAGGTATGCTCGGAAGAATTTTAGTGAGAGAGCAGGTAGAAAAAAATAGGAAATCTATTGTGTTCTTTTCTTGAGCATCACATCACACGTACACACTATACTAATGATATACGGCAAAAAAAAACACAATACAATATGGTTCTGATGATAATGTGAATGTTATATAGTTGCATGCTTACTTACTGTTGCCGTTTTTTATACAAAAAAGTAAATGGAAAGAGATTCCAGTGAAACTTATACTGGCTTAACCACAACTGCCAACAAAATACTACTCACTCACTGCCACCACACCAATTGCATAGCAATAGGAAGAAGGCAGAAAAGTTTCAAGAAGAGGAGACAGAGAAGCATTAATGTTATTATGGAAAATTGAGAGAAGGAAATGAGCAGGAGACGCGGAGAGAGAAGAACAGACTTTACTCTCGTTGCAGCAACACAGCCATTGCAATAATAATGTTTCTTCTCATTTTCAGAGTGTCTTCCCTTTACTCTCGTTTGAGTTTGAGGACCTTGGAGTTTATTCAAGATACCCGAGGGAGCATCCTTTTCCAACCCATTTCTCTCTGGTGATGAATTATTTCTTAAGAAGCTTATCGCATGCTTTTGTGTCCGTTTTTTGAAATAATATATATGAATTTAGATCTATGAAAAAAGAGTTACCCGCAATTTTAGTGTACGAGCTGTTAAAATATGTGTAATAGAATATTAGTCACGGGTATTTTATGCTACAAAATATTCATCCTTTAAATGGATGCATTGTTCAAGATCTTAATACATTCTGCAATTCCTTTTATGCCACCATTCAGGGCTATACTTTACAAGAGGAAAATAAAGAAGGTTGAGAGAGAAACAACTCAGCTTTTACACCCAACTACATGTACCAGTTTGAAAAAATGGGTGTTCTAAACACCACACAGGCACCAAAAAGATAGCACCTTTGTGCAAATCACAAAAAGCTAGATCTTTGCCTTTTCGTGCAGATTAGAACAAGGGAAAGATGGGAGACATGAAGACCTAACCGGGAGGGGGCTTATAGTTATCTATCATAAAGCCGAAATTTGAAAACACCATCATTATTCCACGAATTGACATTAGAATCCGCAAAACTGCAAAATGAAAACAATTAGGAAGGCTGAAGTAGTCACTCACAAATTATCGTCGATTGCAGTAATTCTTCATAGGATGAAAAATGAAAGAAGGCCAGGCATTATCTCGTTTTGTGAGACATGCTTAATAAACTTGATATGGACAAAATATAATTTATGATAAACACACGGCGGCTGTTTTGAAATAAGTCTAAATTCAATACAGAGATGACTTGTTAGAACATCGTATCGTAAACGAGAACGTCCTTTGTTATTTCAACATTTATCCTCATCGTTCCACCACCACCGCCAACTTTAAGCCATCGTTCATCTTCTTTATCCTGTATCTTTGCTTTTCATAAAGGAACAAAACGACAGTCCGATGCTGCTGTGATTTAAACATTTATTATTCTGCTTTAATTTCGTTTTTCTCGCAATCAACGGGCATTTTATTTTGTATTTGTTATGTAAGGTGGTTACTGGTTTCTCCTCTTGGATTTGAATGATGATTTCTTTGTAATTCATGAGACGATGATTGTGATAATGTAGTATTAAGAATGAGTATAATCCTAGGCTGGAAGGAGTATTACTTGTCTTGTTCCTCAGCCTGTAGTCAAGTTCTCATGAACTTGACTTATTGACTTGAATGCAAGAACAGGTCGTTGTGCCTGGAGGCCTGGAGATATTGCCACATTGCCAGCATGAGTAATTTAAATAATATGTGGGCAAGTTACGACGATGTTGAAAAACCAAAGATGAGACGTCTGGAATCTCATCGAATTCTTTACCCAGTAGCCTGTTCATTCCAATATGATATGCATCATATAAAACGCTGACAAGATTTGACACGAATTGACCAACCTGTTTCTCTTTACTTTTATCTTATATTAATTTATTCATAGCAGACTTTTTCGAAGCTGAACATAGGTACATATTTGTGCAGTTACGTAATACTTATGTGTTTGTCGGAAAGGGCCATTCTTTCTTGAGGGATCGGCAGTTTTGTCGTATGTATATGTTTGGTCGTTTTGGGAATATATCGCAGATTTNATCGGCAGTTTTGTCGTATGTATATGTTTGGTCGTTTTGGGAATATATCGCAGATTTTAAATCTGCAAATTGTGAGATGAATATACCATCGTAGGTAAAGACAATCAGCAAAAAAGAAGATCATACATTTTAGTTTGATGGTGTTTGTTTGACAATGCATTTTTTAAAATTTGCTTTGATTTTCAGTAGAGTTTGGCACTCTTATAATTGAGTGATGTCTTGTTTCAGTTACAACAATACCTTTAATGCTGCTTCATTAAGAGCGGTGTCACTAGCAATTTAGACAATGCATTTTTTAAAAATTTGCTTTGATTTTCAGTAGAGTTTGGCACTCTTATAATTGAGTGATGTCTTGTTTCAGTTACAACAATACCTTTAATGCTGCTTCATTAAGAGCGGTGTCACTAGCAATTTTCAATGGCATGCAGTCCGTAAATAAAAAAGAAACTATTACTCTAAGGAAAATAGTAGCATATTGAACATCAAACAAGTTGTGCGAGGTATAATAACCGTTTACGGGCAATACCAAGATTAGCTTTCAGCTGAGTCTTTGTCATTTAATTCTATGAATAAGCGGAAGCATTGAGCTAAAAGCCCTACAAGAAGTTTATTTCATGGTTTTGGATGGAATGCAAATAAGTTAGGGAAAACGTTGCGTAATGTGTTGTACACATAGGCAAGAATATATAGCTAAACATTTAGTGGCGGCACCAAATATTCAATCATGAAGTTAGTTTTTTAAAAATTTTCCAGCTTTTTATAAAACGATTCTTTCACTCCTATATCCTTTGCAAAAGCAAAACACGCTCCCCCTTTAGCATCAACCTGGCAAACAAACGAAATGAAATACAACACTTTACCTAGCATCCTTCTCCTTCCACCACTATTGCAAGGGTCGGAATTCATGCAAAGCAGTCGCTACTCGCCTTGAATTCTCCCTGTTCAACTGAAAATTCCGTGTGCTGCTGAATGTCGTCTTTTCTTCCTCTCCTCTCTTGTGTCGTTCACCGTCGTTGTGAAGTGAGTCGGAATCCGTAGTAATAAAGCTTCGCGTTTCCACTTCCCATTACATTAGCAATGAACTGGCGTTACTCACAAAAAAGGCTTCTAACAGATTTAGTCAAGTTGCATAGATTATAGTGGTTAAACGTATCCTGTCAGCTATTTTCCATAATATGAGAGATGACAAAAATAGGCATGTTCCAAAACACCTCCGCACTTTTATTGTAATCAGAACAGACGGACGGACACGTCATGCCGATTTCATTAACGAAAATACTTTTGGCAAAGCAAACGCCATTCTAACAAATGGATATAAATGTCTCACTGAAACATAGAGAAAGAGTGACTTCGTAATGGCAGGGAAACAATATAATACTTTAGATACTTCCTTACTGTGAGGTAGTTGAGCTAAATGCATTACTTCACTTTTGAAAGAGAGGGAGAGAATTCTAAGAGATTGAGAAAGAAAGAACAGGGAGCGACTAGGTATATACTAATATACTTATACCTCGCATGTACATCGCTTCTGTTATACAAATAAAAAACTACATCTATTTTACCAGTAACATTGAATGCTATATGATCAGAACAAAGTTGAAGTAATGTAAAAAAAAACTGCTGCGTGAGAGAAGGAACTGAAAATTCGTCTCTTACATTTCAAACTACTTTCTACTTGTCAAGCCTAACTTACTTTTCTCGGTTCAGTGTACATTGATGGTAGGT
>VICI01003811.1:0-12296 GCA_019593645.1 Akabosia matsudoensis
AGTGATAGTCAAGAGAGATTGTGTAGTGCACTGTGTGGACTGTCGGGCATCAGTTGGGCATGTGCGCGGGAGCACACATGTGAATTTCATCATCTTTCCTCCTGACAGTCCAAAATAATGGAGTGGAGTACATGAAATAGTACATTTTTTTGCTCCCACACTCCAAGTCATTGCTACAACATGTCAAAACAGTCTTTGAAGTGCCTATCAACGCAGTCGTCAGGGAGGTGAGAAGAAAAGGTAGACTAGGAATGTCAAGCACCACACTCTCCTTGTGAAAACGCTAGCCACTTTATATTTTATAGAATCGTAGATTAGGTTTTTGATTGGCATCCCTGAATGAAATATTGCCTTCCCATGAGACACGTGTATGTAATAAAGCACCGAATAGTACATATCTAGGTACTCAGATTAAAATGAATCTGGCTCATTATGAGATTCAAATCACAAACTCTACAATTCTATAGGAAATTTATATATGTGTAGGTGTAAGCTTTTCGCAGTTTATGACAAAAGATGTGCATAAAATGTAGTGACGGATGTGTCGGAGTAGCGGTCGTCTCCTTGTACTTATTGCATGCACACATAAATAAATATGCACATTTTTTGTATGTATTTCACAATATTGTAGAGAAAATAAAGGAGTTGACACAAGCCCGCTTTGAAAAAGATGTGGGCCACAAGTTCTTTGGCAAAGTGATGGCCAAAAAGAAAGCCCGTTTATTGCAAGAACAACAGCAGCAGGACTCGACGAGGAAAGAGGCTCAACAGCAGTCACAAGACGACCAACCTTCAAGTAAAGAGTTTTCGTCATCAGTGAGTTCCGAACCGATCAGCACTCCGGCGTCTGTTGGCAGTGGGTTTGCTAGTAGTAGTGGAATTGGTGGGGGCTCATCAGTAACGTCAACCACGGCTGGTGGTCTGGGTGATAATAACATTATTCCGGAGACAGGAGCACTTCCGTTCCTATCAACAAACAAAATTGAGAACGAACTGGTGCCTCCGGCCCCTGTGCGGCCAGATAAGTGAGTACACACACCTTAGGCCACAATATTTTACAGAGTTCCATTATTCATAGGTTTACGTAAATACAAACCTTTGTGCAATGAAAAGGCAAACAAACTAATGTAATAAGTCGGACAAAACTCAAGTAGTAATACATGAATACGCGTGATTCATTATCCTGGTCGGGTTTTGCTATTCTGGTATTAAATGGTCAAATTGTTTAAAACATTAATTACGGGAGAAGAACGAAGTTCTATGTGTTTGCCTCCCAAATAATAATTTCTTTAAAACATTTACACGCGTGAATAGTTGCGTATGTTCATTTATACACAACAGCCCGTATTGTTTTGTGTTTTTTATTGTTGCATTGCAAGCAACTTGTAAATAATTTTAAAGCGAATAATTGCATTGCATGGCATATCATTATTAGTAGTTTTGTTTTTCACGGAATATGTGTAAGTAAACATAGCAGTACACTTACATACAATATCTTAAATTATTCTCCTTCACACATTTACATACTTACACGATGACTTCCATAACCCATTATAATATTCTTGAGAACATTCAACAGAGTTGCAATGTATTGTACTATCCGGTAGTAAAGCAAATAATCCGTTTCATTTCAACATGCGTCCTACCACACAGGATATTCTGCAGTAAAAGAAATGGTTAAAAAAACTGTAGTAAGAATATGAAGAGAAAAAATGTTGCATAAAAGAACTAGGAAAGAGAGTCGTCTGAAGAAAACAACATTCATGCATGAGCTGAACACTTAAACTTATGTGTCTCTTAACTTGAAAAGCCTTTCTGGCCATATCGTTAAAATATGTGAGGAGTTGGGTTTTACTACTTTGTAACGTCGGTTTTTGTCGACAACAAACTTTGTTGTGTTCGCGAACATGGCGTGTATGGTCTATAAGAACAGCCCATTCTTCCGCAGTGGCAACTCAAACGAGGAAATTGAGAAAAGCCATAACCAATGCCAAAAAAATATTGTGAAAAGAAAGTACTGTTGAAAAGTTAAAAGGACAGAAATATAAGTAAAATATGAACGAACTATATATTGGATTCGGCATATTTAAAGGCTGTGAATATGAATAGTTTTCTGTATAGTGCGGAAAAGTAATATGTGAACAATAATTATATAATCTTGCATGGAATATACAATAGTAACGAGCGTTTTAGACAATAGGGAATTATGGCTGAGAGGGATTTAGAATACAGTTTGTATTTCAAAAAATCGTTTTGTCTTGTTTCAGCCTAGCTAATGCCAACTTTTTCGGATGTGTTTGCATGAAGCTCGCATTAGATTTCATTTAAGTTTGAAACGAAACAAAAAATGTTGGAATGCCGGCAAATAGTGAGAGTATATGTTTGTCATTCATGCAGAGAGATGTTTAGAACAAGATGTTTTGTTTTTCATATCATACGGATTTTCAGTCAAGTTTGTGAATTTTTAGACTGTGGAAGAGAGGATTCTTTTGAATACTTTTAAATTCCGTAATACAGAACAATTCAGTACACAATTAAAAGTCTTGTCATTTGGTAAAGCCTACTTGTTACAGTTTGGTTTTAAAGAAATAACAATTCATTTGTCATTGTGGCAGGTTATTAAGTCCGTTAGTTAGAAAAAAAGACTAGGGAAGGATAACTAAAGGAAAATACAGAGTAATATCAGTTGTTATAAAATATTTTTGTTATTATATCCATTTGAAGCGAAGAAAAAATTAGGAAAAAAGCTAGTCACACATGAATAAGAACGTGAATGCTAGTTAGCAAGAGAAAGTACAAATGACACGGGAAGAGTAAATAAATAAATAGCTACTAGTGCTTAAAGAATTCAGAAATTGGTCGAACCATGTTAATTAAGTGTTTGAACTTAATTTAGTCCATGGTTTGGGCTTGCCAATAATTACTTAGTACCAAACTATTACTGTATTCGTGTCAGTTGCCAGCAGGGGAAGTTTCGGATTGCCGACTATTTCGTCCGAAACAAAACTTGAATAGGTTAACACGAAAGGTAATTCAATACATCTCAATATGAGTTATGCAATCCATCTTGGTCAAAAAAGGAAAGAGTTGCATGTTAGCCAGCAGTGAAATTTTCGGAGCTGTGAAAAAAATTCATATTTCTACTTTATGAGCGCGATGAAAGCTCAAAAAAACACACTGATAGACTCAAAAAAGACTACACAATTTTTCACCGGGTTAATAATCGTCTGCCATGCAATGTATTATAAGCTGAATCTCATCATCAGTTTCAGTTAAAATGTATATCTTGCTAGCGTAAGAAGAAAAAATTCTGGCTCTGAGTATCAATACAGCAAGTTTATTTATGTTCACTAATTAAAGCAATTTTATGCTGAAGAGTGTGAGTTATTACTTACAATTGATTGAGTGAATGCTATCCGAGAGTTATTAATTTACTTGTTTTTCTATTTTGACTATTTCCTGCGCAGGATGCATAAGTCCAAGCCTACAGAGTAAGCCAAACAGCCTTTCTTTTTTCATTTTATCGCTTGAAAGCTTTCTTCCATATATGAAAACATTAAGAGGAATGTTTGCCTAGCTTTTTTTGTCTTATCATTTTGATGTACACAAGTTTGTGTTCGGAATTATTACCATTTATAGTAACTTGTACAGACCTAAATAACATATGGTCTCCTTCTAAGTAGTAAAAAATGTACTTCCATGTAGATGTTTAGTTGAAATTAGTACCAATTTTAGAGCTAGAATAAATTTTAGGGGAGAATAGATAAAAGTCATGCGGAGGAGGATAGGATATAACAGAATGATTTACTTTTCAGGCCACAGCCCCCCGCTGGTCTGGTCTGTCCACTGCCCTTCAGAGCTTTGAAAGTTAATAGCACTTTCACGTTAAAGTTTGCACCACCAGGTGAGAGGCACGATAAATATATATCTTATTATAAACAAGAGCGCGGTTAATGTTATTAATTTAGAGGATTTGGTACTGTGAAAGTTATAACGCAAAATAATGCGAGAGCAATGGTTGTGCATATAATTATAGAATGTTGTGGGGGGCCAAGACTGGTAGACATCCAGAGTTCGACAACGGATAGAATACTGTACACTGGAATAATAGATTCGGATGCAGATGTCTACCTCCAAAATCCATCCAACACGGAGGAGAAAATTCTCACGTACAAGCTGGATATGGTAGGCCTTTGTTTTCGTGTTTATTATCAGAAAGACTCATCTCGGCCAAGTTTGCCGGGAGAAAATCAAGTTACGAACAGTTTTTAATTGGATTACCCAGTTAAACAACGAATGGTCCATATCATTCCCTGGAGAGGAGGAACCTGTCACAGTTGCTTATCTCATCAGGCCCAAACCGTCATCAAAAATCTCGCCGTTGCAAATTTACGAGATTGAGTCTGGAGAAGGCTATTCGCACTACTTCAACTTTGGTATTGAAATGGAAAGAACTGGCTCCACGCGAAGGCCTGACTTTGTCTTCAGGGTAAGCAGAAACCCATTTTTTAACGGTGAAATTTATTGTTGCAATTTACTATTTTATCAACTTAATCCTGTTTTATAGATGCTCAACGATAGTCTCAAACCAGTGGCGACTATCATTCTCCTTTCAAACTTTAAGGCGGCCTCAGTCCAGATCGAAGAGTCATTGTGGCCATCTCAAAAGGCGATTATTCTTGGGACTGGAGTCCTTATGATTTGGGAACTGGTATAAAAACAATAATCATGCATCATTTACTTTCTCTTCACATTCGTCGCCATCCAAGCTTTCTCTCTCCCATTTCCTTTGTTTTCAACATGTTTTTTTATGCAATTTATACTTAACGAGCTGGTTTTCCTCAAGCATGTTGCACGCCTACCTTCTTGTCTCTGCTCCTAACTTTTTCAGTAGTAATTTTTTTTCCTCTCTTCTTTTTATACCAGCTCGTTTATTTCCTACTCCTTCTCAGTTCACCGCTCCATTTCCCTTGCACAAAGATTGATGTAAAGAGAAGGAGAGCACTTGTGAGTATATTTTTCATTCCTAACTGTTTACAGGTTCAAGGAATTCGAAGAAAAGCAACGATCATCAAGTCTGTTATCGTTGGTTGTTTAATTTTTACGTGCTTAATTGCCCTCATCGCTTACCTCATCTACGAAAGCCATCGTGAAATTCCATACGACTTCAAATGATGATAGGATTTCGTAGGAGTCGATCCTCATTCTCGCCTAATAATGCTCTCTCTCTCTCTCTCTCTTTCCTATTTTCACAGCCATTAGTTTTAGTCATGGAAGGAGAAATGTATAGACAGTTCATCTCATGGGGTATGGTGCAAAGTGAACGTTTGCTGGATACAAATAACTCTGAAAAAAAAAAATGAAAAGGGTTTGGTGATATAAAAAAATGGCTTGTCAACTTGTGACAACCGTGTTCATCCATACCTTGTCATGTAGGACACATGCCATAAAACTTCCCAATTTTTATTTCAACCAGTATATCAGAAAATAATTATTATCATCATATCTAGTTGGTAGTTACATTGTACAGAATATCACAAATCCATTTAACAAAATTGCGTTAACCAACAAACCAACATAAGAAAAAACGAAGAAAAAAAAGAAACTATATTTATTTCTCGGTTTTCGTCAAGGACTTTTTTCAAAAGACAGTCTTAGCCTATAAAATATTGTACCGTACCACATTACTAGTCTTTTAAGCTAATTTCTAAGAAACAAATATAAACGGAAGTTGTTGGAGGAAACTGATGCCTCCGAAAGGATAAAAGCCTTTTTTTCTGTAGCTCTTGAAAATTACTGGGACTTTAGACGCAAGCTAGGCTACACGAGATTTTTAACGTTTTCCTTACATAAAAAAAGTCAAACGTAAATTGTGTGTCTTTGTCAAGTCTCAATAATTTTTTTATCCACGTTTAATAAATTTCATGCCTTTTATATGCAGTCCTTCTGAACTGTATCCAGTGGCCTTTCGTACACAAAAAAAGATACTGTTTATATAATAATTAAGTTGAGACTTTGTTTGTTTATAAGTTGTTTAGTAGTACTTGAGTGTTTTTTTACTCTGTCAGTGTTGAGTATATGCGAACAGGATTTTATTTGTTTAGAAAAGTGAAACTTCAAGTGAAAGTCATTTTTGTCCTTACTTTTAGGCGACAAAGAAAAAAAGAAAAAAACGATTCCCTGAATTTCTAAACAGTACCAATTTAAGAATTATCTGTGACATATGCGCATAAACTTTATGTTACCTTCTACGAAGTAGGATTTTAAGAGTCAATAAAATACATTATTTGGTTTTTTTCTGAAAAGTGAGACCAGCGGAAACATTTTAAAGAACTATTATTCTGTACCTTCTACAATAACGGCCACACTGGTATAGTCTGTCAATTCACAATACTAACCAAAATGAACTTGAAAATTTAATACTACAAAATTAATGTTATTATAACTTTTGAAAATGTTACTTAAAATTATCACATCACCTGGATTCTAGATATTCTACGAGCCTTCTACTCGTCTCTCTCTAAAATTGTGAACGATGAACCATCATGAATGATTTTGTATGAAGGGTGAAACAGTATTACCTACGAAATGTTCTATAATTATACTCGAGTGCTACGAAACTGCTCAAAATCCATTATCCTTTTCTTTTAACTCGCCTTTTCTATGATTCAAGAGCAGGTTTTTTTATTTAGTCACCTTATTTTTGTACATCCGCCAACCACCACACAAAGCTCCTTCTTCACATGGATCAGTGCATTATCTATATAGTTATTGAAAAAAGACCGGAGCAACTTGCAAATTCATTTTCCGTGTACAAGCAAGAAAAAAGCTCCACATGAACAACTGGCTCAGTTTCTCACGCCCATTACACAATAGTGCGTTCTTGTCCTAAATTTATAAGGTTGGACGATGTTTTTTTGCGAAAGCGACCTTCAGAGAAAGCAAATGAATGACACGAAGTAGATAGATAACGTTCACGATGTTTGGCATCTACTCAATTTTTCTCTCAATACGATGTACAACAGCCAACAGGAACGCTAGTTGACAGTGGAAAAACTGTAATTGTATGTGTACAGAGATAGATAAATTTATATTTACTTACTACACTAATAGTATACATTATACACAAAAAAATATTATGTACGTACCTAACAAGATAATTTTTTTCAATACACTGTGTACTAACAAAACTAATGGGAAATTGTGAATAACTTAAGCTATTATACTACACTGTTAAGAAAACTTTTTGCTCTGGTTCAGTCAAAAATTCAAGTACTTCCATGTCTAGCAATACTAATTTATAGTTACTGCGGCAAGTGACACTTCACTATAAAACCCTTTTACATTGATCTCTTAATTGGGAAATCAAAAAGAAAAACAGATTAATATTTATGATTGGCATCTTAGCTCAATCAGTCTCAGATGTACACATGATACTACTGGAGCGATTGACCCAAATATTTTATCACTAATTCTCTCATTAAGCTCATTGGCAAGCATTTGAAAGATTGACTTGTGAACGCTTGATTAAGTTTCCAACGACTTGCAAAGACTTTTCTGACGTTAAATTTGTTTCCGCTGGATTAATTAATAGATCGGATCAGTTGCAATGGCTGTAAATGGGATTAATGAGAGAGAACATAGATATACAACATTTTGACTTGTATAAAAACGAAACGGAGGATAACACAACACTAATTGTATAACCAAGTGGCTTCAACAAATAAATGACTAACAAACTGATACACAGAGAAAATTGAAAACGTTCTCTATTTACTAATTACTCAGTTCAAACGTATTAATTACATTCCTATCTGGTGAAGACTTTCATTTTTCATGCATTGTCGCAGAACTGCGCTGTTCTGTTGGTTCATACTCGGAAGCTGTAGGTTGTGGTTGTTTTGACTTCCGGTTTTTTATCCAATTTCGTAATGAGTTCCACGTGCTCCTCATTGTCCGAGGTCTCGAAGTTTTCGTAGGCTTTTCCGCAGGATGCTTGGCAGTTTGGATGGTTTCCGCGATTTGTAAGGCTGAATAATCATCCTTCTCCAAAAGAAAGTTAGGTCCTGGACATATAAGGCCCCGTGGCATACGGTACCCATCAGAATCGTTTGCTTCCATATTTTCGCCGTCAAGTTCTGTTGGTTTAGAATCGGCATCAACTGAAGTGTTTTTAACTGTAGCCTTTAATAGGTTTTGGTTCCTTATTATCCATTCAGCACGTCGCCTCGCTTTACACATCAAGTCGTAGTAGTCCTCGCAGTCGTAAAATGACTCATGATAAAAACCTTCGTTAGCCCCAAAATGTATCCGGATTTCTTTGCTCTAACATTAAATAACTTCTTAGTTAATTTATGTTTTTCTTTTCTTTTCATCTATCAGTAGGTTATTATTACGGGTAAATCAAGAGACTGCGGATCTTCGTATATGACCAACGTTCCGTTATGTACTTGGAAAAGCTCGCTGACACTTGCCAAAAGGCATTTGTTTGCTAAGACAAGTTGATTCTGTGACAGCTCTTCGGCTCGAGCTCTCACTGCTTTGAAAGTGTCGCTTGTACTACAATGTTCAAAGGTTTCCTTGTAATAGAGTGGACCAACTTGGAATATCACTGTCTGGCTGTCATCCTTAAGAAATCAATTCTTTCCATTATTAAACATCTCTTGAGATCACTTGCGCTATGTATACGTAACTACCTTCGCCGATTGTGTCAACGAATGAAAAAATATTCTGAAATCTTCATTGTCAACAGAGATCTCTGAGGGTGTCGGTGATGGGTTTCTTGTCTTTTGATCTGATCGGCAAAGATCACTGAAAATAGCAGACACCTCCCGTTTTAACACCCACACAGCCACATACATGATTTCAAGATGAATCGCTTACACTTCCAGATTACGCTTATCTTCAACTGCATCTAAGTCTTCCTTGATGGTGACCAACTTCCGCTGCCCTTTGTAATCTAATGACTTATTACCTTTAAACTTAATTGGCTTGTTGCTCCTGTCCACTGTCCGGGCGGGATGAGAATATAAAATGTCCGGGTCAATATCTGGATCGGGGTAAACAATTTTACTCAAGTCTGGTAGTAAAACTAGATTGTACTTGGTCCTATCCCAGCTATACGGAGTCGTTTGAAAGCTACTGTTATAGAGGTCACTCGGAGTCACAAAAACAGACGGCTTCAGCAATGGAGCTTGAACTTGCATACATTCTTGAGAGAATGTCCCCAAAGATTTTTACACATTATATTTTAAAAAGGTGTGTAGGAAGTTATTGTGCGTAAACTGATTAGTTTTTTTAGAACCTTGATTCGATTCCATAATGGGTGAGTTTTCCTGAGCTATCCGACCTGGTAAAGTTTACAATTAAAGGAGTTTAGCTACATTTTCAATTTTTTTTACGCATTATATGATATACCTTCCATTTTATTAAAAACTTGACAAACATTTTCGTTTACATGATCGGGAGACATGTAGTTTAACTGCTCATCTTCATGTACATCAATTGCATCTGGATTTCCTACAGACCTCATCAAAATTTCATCGATAGCCGCTTTAATCGTTTCTGAAGTACATTCCGACTGAGTTTCGCAACCAAGTCGCTCATCGGCCAATACATCCTCTAAAGAGTCTTTTTCGTCTGTGATATTACATGAATTCTCTTTGACTTCTTCGAAGTTAGCTTCTTCCGACTGTGACTGGTCAGTCTTACTATTAGATTTACATGTTTCCGATTTTGATTGTTCATCTGTTGTTTCCTCTATTTGATTTATTGCTACATTTGCTTGAAGTTTTGTCTCATTTTTCAAATGGTCAATATCTTCTGAGGGAGCTTCCAGTAGACTAACTGCACTTTGTATGAAACTTATAAAACATTCGTTTGCTGCAGACTGGCATATCGTCTCTAATTCTTGCTCGTTTATATCATGGTTCGTTACAGTTCCTAATTTAGCATCAATGTCCGTCTTGGGAATTTCATTGTTTTTATATAGCGACTGTTCCACCAACCGTTTCTTCCGACTTTTCCTCAGTCGGGTTTCCAGCATCATTTCTGCCATTTTTTACAGCGTATCCAATTATGTATCCTGGAAAATTAGGGAATTTCATTGTTTTTATATAGCGACTGTTCCACCAACCGTTTCTTCCGACTTTTCCTCAGTCGGGTTTCCAGCATCATTTCTGCCATTTTTTACAGCGTATCCAAGTATGTATTCTGGAAAATTGGCGTTATTTGAATGGATTGAAATTGTCAGCGTACCAAATTCTTGTTTCAATTATTCAGCCATGATAATGTATTCAATTTCCATTACTTGTTGCATAGTTTTACAAACAGGCTACGAATCAGAAAATTCGCTTGCCTTCGGTTTCCAAATGCGTGAATACAAAATCGCTTTCTCCAGAAGGGACAAGTTTCAAGTTGTGTATGTACCTATTATATGGTTGTTGTTTACATGAGCATTACGCCTTCGACAACTGGCACAAGCACTAAAATGCTTCAGAATCGTATTGATTTTTTTTCTCTATTGGTACGAAACGAACAGAATTATTAAAGGAAAAGCATATTCGTCATGTTTCATACACATATTATCGCACGCATTATCATTTTTGTGTCTCATTGTCATCAGTACAGAGAACTGTCAAGGAACCTTTTAGACAGGTGTTTCCCGACGGTTGTTTTTTGTGTGAAGTGTAAAATATGGTTTCATAGAGGGACAACAGGTTATGTAGAACTGCATACCAAACCAATCAAAACTTATAAATCATTAGTCGAGAGATATTTCTTAAGAAGCTGTACAACCGTCAAAAACAAGTTTATTTCACACAAAAACATGAAAAACAACATTTAAAAGGGATATCATAGCTGATTCCTAAGAAGAAAGGTAGGTTTGTCGCGTAGGATAGAGGATAGGATTGGGTAGCTTGGCTAACAACGAGAAGAAACTCCAGCTATTATTGTTTTTCCATGTCGTTCAATTTATAACACTCCATTTTTTGCCTACTATTTTACACTGCATAATGTAGAAATGTAGTGCCCAAAACAATGTCCGTCCTTTGGCAGCTCGGTCATAAGTAGGCCGTAATATATGATTCATCAAGTATCTAAGGTTTACACGGCATGTCTGTCTAGCTCTTCTGAAACGCTTCCACTTCGTGACACTTTGAACCATGGACTATGCTACGGAGGAAAACATATCAATCGATACTCCAATTTCATCGGTTCAACGTGATAATTAAACCTGAAAGAACACTGTTAGTACTAGCGTTATAAGCTGTTGTGTGAGAGAATCCGCAGAAAATGTTTCGTGAGTGGAGAGTTGCATCGCGAACTAGTTTTGGTGAATGAAGTACAAAGGAATCTCTTCAAAGTGAAGAGCCAGCGAACAGATCGCCGTCAAAGGTCATGAGAAAAGATACGTCCGTAGGTGGTTCAATCATGGGAGGAAGGAACAGTGTGAACCCGGAACAGAGTAGCAGCAGTGTAGCTTCTGAGAATGAAACGGAGCTGGAGAGCCAACTTGGGAGTGGATTTTCAGGGTCAGGAATCTCGATTCAGGAAGCATCTTCATATGTAAAATGCACTAAAATAACTCCTCTTTTAAATTGAACTGAACAACTATTTTTAAAGCAAGATTTTTAAAAAAACGTTCAAACGACAGGGCGAGATTTTCAAGCGGATTCGAGAATTTGATAAGCTTAAGGATGTGAACACGTTTGTTACTTTCTTATCTGCAATTCAAAATGGTATGATTTTTTGTGTCTTTTTTGGCATCCAAAATAACTGAAGCTTTTGTTTAAATTTCGCGTTTTATTTTTTAAGAAACATTATGCATTTATGATGTGTACGAAGTGACAAGAAGAGAAAAACTGTTTGAAGCTCACAAGCCTAATAGACAGGTTCCTTGTTCATTCTGTGGCTGCTGGAATATTCAAAATTTTCTTAGTACAAGATTCTACAAAGAAGACGTCATTTTGCTCGACAACAATTGTCTGAGCATTGAGGCTGCTTGTTCCTCGGAAGAGTTCAAAACAGAAATTTTAAAGCTGCGGAGCGTTATTAGATTCATGGATGGAACTACAATTCATGTAAGTTATAACTTCTGGCATAAGTAATTTTTATCCTGATGTAAAAGTAACTCAAAAGCCACAAAACCCCAAAAATCTTATTTTCTGGAAATGTTTAAATGCAGGGAACTGACATCATAGGAAAATATGGAACGATCGGGTATATATTTCCATCAACACCTCGAGAGTACACCCATGAGATTCGAGACGAAGTGCATAACATGTTGTTCAAGG
>VICI01003812.1:0-12292 GCA_019593645.1 Akabosia matsudoensis
ATAATTGCAATATGTATTTGAAATGGTCAAAGCAGTCACCAAAATTACACATGCATATAAACAAATCTGGAATTGATAACACGAAAAGCAATGAAAACAATTTTATTATATTATATATCTATTGTTCGTTGTCAGTTTATTATTGCATTATATGACAAGAAACGACACTTGCAGGGTGGTTCAAAAACATGCCACCATTTCTTAATTTCTTAGTTACTTGTCTTTGTCTCCTAATCTAGAATCGAGTCCATTTCCCTGTCCGGTTTGGAAGCCCACACGAGGGTCCACACGGTCGAAAGGCCCTTTTGATGTATTTTTTAAAACTGAATATTTCTGAAACTAACGAGTGTACACAACTGCTTATTCCTATATAACTGCACGAGGTGCTCGCCAGTAAATTGATAACAAAACGGAAAAAAAGTTGTACTAGACCTTGTTTATGTAAGTATTTTATGTAAAGGTAGGTGAATTTTTTTAATAGTGTGATGCTTATCGACTACCCTGTACACCGCAAATAAATTAATGGTCTGTTGCATTACGATGTCAGTCACAAGAAATCCTTCGAAATGACTTCAGTCAAAACTGCTCTCGTATTACAATTGGTTGCATATGTTGCCGCTAAAGCTATACAAGAACAGCCAATTGTTCTTGTAATCTCATTTGATGGGTTCCGATACGATTACTTTAACGACACGGCTACTCCATGGATAAACGCGTTGCGGGAAAATGGAATAAAAGTGCCCTACATGGAACCCGTATTTCCAACCCAAACGTTTCCAAATCATCAGTCAATCGCAACTGGAGTTTACCCGGAAGTGCATGGAGTCATTGACAACTTCTTTTATGATCCGTTGTACAACCGAACCATGACGGGATTCAATGAGGATCCTCAGTACTGGAACTATAACCCGGAGGCTTTACCTATCTGGGTAAATTTGCATTTTTGCTACTTAATCCACTTAGAAAATAATTTGACCCAAGTTTTGAACAGATTTTGAATGAGTTAGCCGGCCAAGGTCGGCACAGTGGATGTTACATGTGGCCTGGCTGCTCTGTTCGATACGGATGGCATCACGATATCTTGCCGACCTTCAACGTCACTCCAGTTTACAACGAGTCAACTCCTTGGCGAGACCGAGTGGACACCGTGATCAACTGGATGACCGACGAAACTAAACCTGCCAATTTAATATTTATGTATTACAGTCAACCCGACAGTATTGCACATTCATACGGACCGAATGGTAAACAACGAGATGAAGTGGTTGTGAAAATAGACAGTTATTTGGGATATCTCGTGCAAAGGCTCATTCAGTTTGATTTGTTTGAGAAAACAAACATGATCCTTCTAGCCGACCACGGAACTCGAGAAATATCACTGGACAAAGTGATTCCACTCATTGAATTCATAAATGCGACACAATTAGTAGACAAAATACGTGGAAGCACGAAACTGCTTCATGTCAAAGTCAAAGATGAGAAGCTGAATGAAGCTTACGCAGAAATTAAAGCATTCAGTCGGCGCTACAGCTTTACAGTTTTGAAAAAAGACGAACTGAGAGCCCCTTACTACCATTATGCAACAAGGAGAAATGCTGATTTGACAATTATAGCCGATCCAGGGTATGTTTTTGATGATTTTGTAAAATCTGTGGAGCAAATGGAAAAGGATGGTAAAGTACCGCCATCTGTAAATGGCACAGGAAAATTTGGAACGCACGGTTACATCAGCTCCGTTCCAGAAATGAGACCATTCTTTGTCGCCCATGGACCGGTATTCAAACGAGGTTACAATCAGAGTCCATTTAAGAACGTTGACGTGTTTCCGTTGATCGCTAGAATACTAAAAATACCAGAAACGAAGTCAAATGGCAGCTTAAGTAACGTCATGACCATGCTGACGGGACAAGATACAAGCAGCAGCAGCGCCGTCAGAAATCTGAAGATTAATTTTTGGTTGGCATGGTTTTCGGTTATGTATCCGTTTTACGTGTTTTTAGGTATTAAATCCATCGTGCGCTTTGTTTAGCATGCAAAATGAATAAAACCAGAGTGCAGGCACCTTACTTCACTTCACTTGTGAGTGATATATATATGAGTTTTACTTATCAAACAAGCTTATTTTTCACGGAGTTTAGTCAAAGTAGAGTAAACATACGGTAAATGCAGGAAAACAACTACTATCCACTAAAAGTGACGACTTTTGTGATAATTATGATTTGTCAGATTTGTCTCATAAAGGAGTCACAAAAAAATTCCGAACTCGCTACTGGTTTTCTCATGATCGAAACGTTTTCCCTTGGACATACCGATCCGATGGTTGTTACAGGTTCCATAAAACATTCATTCAATCAATAAAAAGCGTGTGTATGCGAAACCCGAAAATGTATCACTTTTAGACCTTGTCTTCAGACACTGACTTACAGTTAGTTTCATAATGTCAAAATTGTAAGTCGAAACTCTTATCGGGCAGTGAAACAAAAACATTCTTTTGCCGGAGTTTTTCACATTCAAAACCCACGTATTTGTGAACTGTCAATATAACCGATTGGGTGACGGTTTCGATTAATCATAATTAGAAAGTAATTACACAAAGGGGGTTTCGATATGATTTTTCGGCAAATTCGTGGAGTCGACTTTAAGTAAGGCATGCTTCATAAGTAAAGGTATTTTTCTTCCAGGTTAATATGTTGAAAACTTAGCTGTTATTTTCAGAAGCACTTACCATATCTTATACAGTGTTAAATTAATTATTGATAAAAGGAATGGGATACGTCGAGTGTAATATTGAAACAGATTTTATTCGCCCTACGTTTCGATCAGCACGGTGACCCTCGTCGGGAGCAATTGGACAACATAAAAATTCTAATTACGCTTGCTAACAATTTATTTTAAAATAAACTGGAAAAGTAGGGAATCATAGTATGTAGGTAACCATGTTTTTATTTTCAGTAACCGATCCTCAAAACAAACTAAACCAATTAACTTTGACAAGTTCTAGTTTTAGTATTTTTCCTACTCGCGACAAAACTGCACACTTTACTTTAGTCAGTAAACAATTGTCCGCTTCAAGTGTCTCCAATTTTAGAACAATAACACGAAACCAAAAAGTATCCCCAACTAGACAGGAAATCTCCTTATTTTAATGTTTCGTTAAACACAAGTTTCTCTCCCGGAGAAAACTGACGAATATGCTAAACCGATTCTGATGAAGAAAAGATATATACACTGCTAATTTTTCACAAATTTATTGATACAAACTCGGAAAACTCGAATATTCAAGTATTATCATCTGGTTTCTTAATAAAAACTGTCCAATCGATTCGCAATCTGGCTTTTTCATTTGCTTCCCCCTAATAAATCTTCCCCAGCTTCCTCTCTCTCAAACAATAACTATCAATTTTCTTGACTAGCCAACTAACAGCTGTATTTTTCTTTCAATTTCTCTCTTCCGTAAAACTGTTCTGACCGGCCTTGACTTGTTATTTTCAGTAATCGATCCTCAAAAAACTAAACCAATTAACTTTGGAAAAGTTCTAGTTTTAGTAGTTTTCCTACTCGCGACAAAACTGCACACTTTACTTTAGTCAGTAAACAATTATGCACTTCAAGTGTCTTCAAGTTTAGAACAATAACACGAAACCAAAAAGTATCCCCAACTAGACAGGAAATCTCCTTTTTTATCCTCTGTGCATGTGTAAGCCGTCTTTTCTGGTAGTGGTAGTGCAGTGAAGTTGTTTCTGAATTTTGTTTGCTACATGATGCATTCTTACCTTTACTGTGCTTGGAACTGCAAGATAAAAATTTCCAGCCGAAGCTATTGTTGAGCTTCACTCTGTGTTCAAACGGGGTACCGAATTCAATGACAGAAAATGCATCTCGAATGCAATCTTACAGTCCCAAGCACAGTACCTTTTTGTTAATAGTATGTCATGCTGCACACAAACATATTGGTCACTGGCCATGCTGCCAGTAAAATTGCACCTGTAAAAGAATTTAATTTACTTTTATCTCATGCAAAACAAGGACCACTGTTGACTGCAAGAAAGAAGTTCATTCTTTTTTTAATATCGTAGTATTCCCTATGATCAGGCCTCAAACTGTATCTGATGAAAATCACCAAATCATGATCACTTGGTGGCAAATCATTACAAATTTGGTTTTTAAATGATGCAATTATTAATGAAAAATGTCCTGAGTCACTAAAGTTCATGTTATGTGGGTAGATCTGTATGGCCGTAGTTTACACATATATCTTTTTTTCAGCGATTGACATCCATCATTTAATTAGAAAATAAACAGGAAACCTTAGCGTATGAAGGTTTCGTAAGCAACCCGCACGCTGCGAAACTAGTGTTCTGGCTCACAGTCCGAGCTATGATCTCCAGAGTCTGAGTCGTCGTCGTCGGAAGACTCAAAAGATCCATAGCTATTACCACAGTCTGCTCCAGAATCATCAGTGTCAGATCCAGAATCGTCAGAGAGATCCCCAAACACCATAAATAAATCTGAAGGAAATCCATCAGATCTCCCACCATCGTCTTCAGACTCGTTTGACGAGTTGCTCTCATGATCGTGCAATTCATCGTTGCTTGAACTGTCTTCGTCGGAGAAGTAACCAGACTCGGAACGAAAAGGAGTACCAGAAGACATCTTCCTGAAAACATTTAAGCAGGAAAACGGAAAACCACCTGTGTGTGGAACATGTTAACATGGAATATTTAGAAAGAGGAAATTTTTTTTGGGGGTGGCCAGCTGTTTTTCAAGAAAAACGTCGTATGTAAATAAAATCAATTTTCCATCGTGGGCTTCAAATAAAGGTTATTTAAACAAAATTTAGACAAGAGTAAAAGCGACAATACTCATTGATACTAAGTATTCAACTTAAAAATAACATGCAGTATACAAATTAAAATCAACTGAACTTATCAGATTCTTATCATAAATGGAAAGAGAGCTCTCTCCGTATTTTGTCATAGGTATGATAAAATTGGCGCAAGACGTATTCCCTATGAACAATGTTCATCGTGCACCATCTTGCAAAGACATTCGTAAACGTGTTCATTATGGCAATGTGCTCTTAGATCTGGCGAGTAGTCAGGAATGAATATGGGGTTTAAAGTCGGAACGGGAAAAGAATATTGCCTATTACACTGCAGACATTTTTTATCTTCTGCTCCCGTGAGCAAGTCAACCAAGCAATGCGCGTGATAAACTTGAAAACATATATCGCATTGAATCATTTTACTCTCTGAATTCTCATGGCAAATATAACAGCGTTCGTAGCGTTCAATTATCCAATGAGTAAATCATAAAAATTACAAACCTGTGGTTAATAAAAGCTGTAAAGCTTATAAAGACGAAGCTGGAAGCAAAAGAAAAAGCTTAGCTAAAAAGCTTAGTTAAAAAGCTTAGCTTAAAGGCTTAGTTAGAGGCTTAGCTAAAAAGCTTAGTTAAAAGCTTAGCAAAAAAGATAAGTTAAAAAGCTTACCTAAAAAGCTTAGTTAAAAAGCTTAGATAAAAAGCTTAGCTACAAGATAACGGTTAACGTCAGCGGGAGAGTGGCTTTTACCTTGCATATTTATCAAAATGACTCCGAAAAAGTTTACTTTTACACGTGTAGCATCACAAGAAACCTTTCAATTGTCATTTTTATGCATTCCTTCTTCCAAACCGTATTTGCATTTGATCTGTTAGTGAGGAAACTAACCGATTCTCCTATATTCCTAGGCGAGCATAATATTTACAATGTGTACAGAACGAAATTCCTTTTGGCCTCCTGTATTATCTCTGACACGTTACATACATTTCAACCATGCTATTGTATTTACGCTCTACTTCGTTCAGGAAATTAAAGCTTAATGCCCCATTTCGGAGAGAAGTTAAGCAATATGATTTTGGTGATAACAGGAGGTCGTGTCCAGCTATGTAATGAGTGAAACAGTAACACTCTTTATCCATTTCCAGTTATAACCAGTTTTCTTCTTGCTTGAATGTTTGTAGATTACACCCACGTGAACACATCGACCAAAATGTTATGAGTCTGTGGATCATGTTTGAACAGGTGGATCGAATAACTATAGGTGGGTGCCTTTTTTGTTCGTTTCTAATGGAACGAATGCGTGTTATAAGATTGTGTTCATAATACTCCATGCATTCAATACAATTACCCTGACAGGTTCATACAGGTTCTTGACTTAACTCTATAAAAACTTCGGAGGGTACATTACAAAGATACTTCCCATACATACTGAACATAACAAAAAATATAACAACACACATGCGGGAGCGCACTTCACAGTTCGTACCGTCCATTTTATGCTCCATAGCGAACCTAACCATGTTCATTTCTCTGCTGTCATTAAACATAAAACGGAATAATCAACAGGCGCATGCATATATGTAATACCAATTGAATTAACTTGTTTGGTAGTACACAAAGAGCATAAGTATGTTACGGCTCTAATGCTGAAGTTTTTAACCGCAAATCTACTGACACATTCTGTCTACCCAAGGTCGTAAGAAGTTGAGTACCGCATAATTAAATTCTGTTGTTACTAATATGACCAATTGTTCGAGAATTAAGAAAGGCAATTACCTTTGCATGTAATTGTCTCAGTTTTCTAAACATATCGTGTTCATCACATAACGTCATGTAAAAAACGTCAAATCATTAATAGGGTCAGTTTCACTTAGAAAATTTCTATCCTTTACAAGATTCTGAGCAAATTGTTGCAGAGCATGGAAACGTAGTCTGCATTTGGTTGGTGGCAAAAACTCTAAACCCCTTTAGTTCCCGCCATTTCGCGTCTCTATACTGTTTGTTTATAGCAACTACTGAATTTCGATTTGACCAATAGAATATTTCATGCGTGGTGCTTGAATAACATGCACTCCTGGAGGAGTGTATGTAATAACTAGGGATGGGTGATTGTGATAGGGTGGTGAATTGGTCTCTTTGGCCACAGACTTTTGATTCCTTGCTCGTGGTGTTTGTTGATGTGAAGCTTGTGGGCTTTTAGAGGGTGGTCCTCGCTTTGGTATGCGATATGGATGAGGTGGCTTAGCAAGAGACGCCCTGGATTTGTTGGGTTTTTGAAAGATCTCTGTCACTTGGAGTTCTGGAAGGCATTGGCGTACAGAAAATAGGGAGTCAAGAGGACTCGTCGACTTAAAAATCAATAATTATTTTAGTAGTGTTTTTGAAGTGTTTGCTGCCCTTCCAGGCCTGCCAGAAGTGCGTACAGGCTGCATGTTTCTGGTTCATCCGATTTGAAGGGTATCGCGGATCCTGCTTTCCCTACAATTTTGAAATGTCCACCTACTTGTAGGTCACTATTTTTGAAAATAACTTTATAAAAGGAATATATTTTATTAATCCATACATATATTCCCTTCTGTTATCGCCAGATACTCGCACGCCGGTCGAATAAGGTTAACTAGAAGTACTCGAATTGCAAAGCGGCAGCACTGAGGGTAGCTGGCGTTAAAAAATAGAGTAGTTTTATCGTTAGGAATAAACTCGTTCCATCTTTGACCGGATTTTTCACCTTCATCTTCTCAAGGTTCCCAAGGTATATTTAAATATTAATTAAAGAAATACTCCCAATTTAATTGAAACGTCAATACAAATTTGATTTTTTTTAAATTCGGATGTTTGGAGGCATCTTCGGGATTTCGGTGGGAAGTTTTGTCGTTGCTGTTGTTTGTGAGGTGGCAGGATGTTTGAGCCTGATCTTGTTGGCCCCTGGCTCGCCTACCGTTTCATATTGGCGCGACTTCTGAACGCAGCACGTTCATTTTTCATTCAATTGGGCAAGGAGGTTGCCGACGTAGATCTCCTAGACATCCGGCATGGTGTCCAGCTGGCTCTTCCCTTTTCGTCCAGGACCTCTAGGAAAATGATGATGAGGAAGAAGAAGACTAAACTGGCTTCGGACGGGTCATCGTCTTCCCTGTGGCTGTCGCCGTGTAGCAGAAGGAGTACCGAGCGAGAACTTGTGGCTGGAAGTAGTGCGGATAATAATGATGAGGGGAAGGAGGTGATGGAGATGAAGGGGGTGATGGAGGGGAAGAGGGGGATGGAGGGATAGAAAGTCATGGAAGCAAAATAGTGGTGGAGGGGAAGAAGGTAATGGAGGGAAAGGAGCTGCGGAAAATTAGGTGGGGGTCGCTCAAATGGAGACTATTCAGGATCCATTTGAGCTCATTGTTGATGAAGAAGAGAATCATAATGGATTCGAGGACGCTGTGCTATCTCTCGGTAAGTTATTCCAACGTTTTGAAAAGAAATCCTTGTTTATTCTTTGACGGAGCATAAATTAAATATGTAATTATTTATTACATTTATAGATTTGCTTCGGCGACAGCAATGTCAATGGCGATCTTTTCTATGACTATTTATGTAGTAAATTTTTTTAGCTCCGGTTGCAGCGATGCGGCAACAAGCAGGATCATTCAAACTCCAATAAAAGAAAAAGACGAAGTGACGTGAGTTTCGTCAATTGTTTTTAACCGATTTTCTTGGAAATTATGATTTGAATGAGTTGTAAGTGCTTATGTACTTGGTACGAAGGGTATGTGTGTTTTTTTAATGGGACAGGTATTGTCGTACATGGTAAGAGGAGCATGGCGCTTTCTGTACTTTAAGGGTTCGGTGTGTAACTGGCTGGTTTTGTTTACAATTAAGATTTACATGAATCAAGGCAGGCTGAGTATTCTCAACCGAAGCGAGTAGTAAAGTCAACGGTTTAACTTATAATAATGTACATGGTTTGAAGTAAAACTTCACCTCGTCTACTTTGGATTACCAAGTCTATTTCACTTAGTTGGATCGTTTTTGTTATTCAACTGGATTACGAAAGTTGAACACGTAAGTGAGCATTAGGAATATTATAAATCTTCAAGTTGTTTTTAAAGCATGGGAACACAGTAATCGTCGGACTCAGATGCCACAGATTTCCACGGAGCTGTGGCGCAATATGATCTTGCTTGTGGATAGGAAATGGATCGGGTGTCCAGCCCAGAGCCTGCCGAGTCCAATCCGGCTGCTAAAGGTTCCAGTGCGGACTAACATGGAGCTGAAGGAAAAGCCGGAGACAATGAAGGTTTCGAAGTAGGCGTTGGAGAAGAAGCAAGAGGTCATGGACGTGGCCACCATATAGAAGAACTCCCACCGGAAGTAGTTGAGGCTACGTAAGGGACCAAGTTTTCATTCTATCGAGACAATAACATGCAGGATTCATGGATTTTTTTTCGATCCACCATACCGTTTCGTTTCTTGTGTACTTATATTATCCATGGCACAAATTGAGCAGCACGACCGAGATGTTTGTTGTTGTAGCAGTCACTATTACCACCAAGTTCGATTTTTTAAAAACATTTCCGTAATCCCAGATGTTTATTTTCTCCAAGTCCCGGATAAACTGACGAGCAAGAAATTAGTGCCACATGATATCAAACTAAATTTATTCAAATTAACCGAAAACAACATATTACAACTTATTTGATTGTTTATGTATTACTGCATCCTGAAATGCATCCATAAGCTAACTTCAACTTAACCTACTTACTAAAGTAATTAAACCAAATTTACTTTTACATGGGCTAAAAAATAATTTGACTCATTTGTATCCTAAACGCAAAACCCCTTTGAGACACACACAAAAGATTCTAGCAGCCGACGCAGCAGCAGCACTCAAACATGAGAGAGGCAAATTTAAGTTGCCAAGGTGCATTCTCCCATTGGTCCTTCAAGGAATAAAAGTCCAAACGAAGATAGTCTCGGCCTCCATCTCAGTAGTTTTCCTTCCGGCGCTCAAGTTCATTCACAAATGACTACTTGTCGTTGCTTTGACCTATTTGAGGGCATTCAGTAAATCAGATTTTGTGACTGGTCTTGGTTTCATTCCTGCGCTGGCTGCAATCAGGTTTGATAGGTTTGCCGAGTACAATCTCTCGCACTGCTCTAGACTCGTCACCAGAACGGTAGTTAACAGATCCGCTTCTGAGTAGCTACCAAAACCAACAAAATATGTTGTTAGGAGCAGTCATATCAGACAATTTCATAAGACTCACGAAGGGATTAGGTCAAAATAAATGTTTTTTATTATTTGGATAGGCGACTTCATTAAAAATGAAAGTACGTAATATTTTATTTTACTAGCCTTTAGTTAGCTGTACAGCTTCTTCAAATTCAGCTTTAGTGACCCAAGAGAGGTAGTCTGCGTTGAATTTTTGAAGGAGTAAAATCCTCTCATCTCGGTTCGGAAGTGGAACGTAAATTCGTTTCTGGAATCGATGTAAAAACGAGCCATCAAAAGCCTGGGGAAGGTTCGTATTCCCAAATTCCAAGATTCTGGACAAAGCCATCCACCTGGGCGAGCAGTTCGTTTTTACCTTGGCCGAACCTTCGCATTCATCCGCAGTGCTGGTCCTGCAGAGCGCGTCACAAGAAGATTATGAAGATGAGGAACCAAAGGGAAGTGCAGGAAATGCCCAAAAAGAAAACAAAAGAGTCTTAGAAGTCCCAACAAAAGGTTTTCAAACGTCGGATTTGGTAAGATGATTTAGGATTAACACATTTTGTTTGCATTTTGTTTTTTGCAAAACAAGAAACATAAATTCAGTGTAAATTAATTCGTCTAGTAGAATGAAGAAAAACCAGCTAAGCCGACCCGGATTAACAATCAGAAATCTATGACTGAGACACCGGCGTTGAAGCCGAAACTTCCCACGACAAAGCCAAAGGAAACACTTAAACTCCTTCTTCCAACCATGAAACTTGGCAATGAAAAGTTACTGTCGAAGAAGATCCAAGGTCAAGGTACAGCATCCAATGAAATTGTTGGCCCGAAGTGGCGTAAGATGGATCTGGATCCCAACATTTCGATCTCTTCGGAAATCGTCTTTTGGGGTAAAATGGACAAATTAGTAATGAAAACAGTGTTGTTACAAATATGCTGGAAACAGACTATTTATAATTATCATTTCCTATTATGTATATAGGGGGGATCTGGATACATTTCCACAAGTACTCCGTTTCAATATCAGTAATGTTGAAACTAGTTCCTCGGCTCCTTCTGGAAATGCAACTCAGATGGAAATCACCGAAAGGTTTCCAGTTGAAAAGACGAACTTGGCTGAGACTAGTCAAGCAGAACCTCTTCGAGTCCCTCACTTGGGTTCCACTCAACAAACATCCAATTTAGAAGCAATAGCAGAAGCACCATTGTTTTCTAATATTAACAATGATACTATTTCAGTAATCAAGGAATCATCAACGAATGAGTTCCATGGCGAGACTGTGCTTATGGAAACGGACGATTTCAGAGAAGATGTCGAAGATGAAGGAAAAGAACTGAAAGAAAACCAAATGTTGATGCGCAGACTAGAACTGTAGGAAACGATGCTACACTGCAAAATTTGAATCAAAAACTGGACAAGACAACTTCCGTTCTCAGCAGCCTAAATTTTAAGGCAGTTCAACGCAGAATCCACCCGGAATCATCATCCCAGAGAAGCAATGATGTCAATTAGGGACATAATGAATAGCTACGATTGCCTGCGTTTACGTTTTAACGTGAACAAAGCGGTTGGGAATGAGGTCTACACAAGTATTATTTGTTAGCCGTGTTTTGAAGCTAAAGAGGGGAGGAGAGGGGAGGAAAATTTTGTTATCGTTCAACTGTCGGGTAGGAGTTTCGTGAATCCAACCAGCCCCAGCTTTTTAGCTAAGCTTTTTCTTTTGCTTTCAGCTTCGTCTTTATAAGCTCATAAAACAACACATAAAACGTCACATTCTTGGCTCTACACATCAACGCATAATTGTAAGGCCTACGTATAAACACACAATAATATTTTTTTCTATCAATACCCTTTCGAGTACATGCATAAATGCATAGGCTTAACAACTGCACATTTGTTACGGGACTTTTGATCCCTTTGCCAAGGCTATGAATATGACAATCACTTTACACTTTTTGTATAAATACGTAGAACTCTGTGCATGTAGAGATCAGACGTTTTTGTGATCTTGTAAGAGGTAAATATCAAGCACACTCAAACGGGCTTACATAGAGGCAATAGTGGCGACTGATACCTTCTACAGGGCCGGCGCACTATTTGTGGAGAAGATGTACTTCGTTTAATAAAATGGTATGAACCAAGTGTCAAATATGCATTTGATTCCCCTTATTACGAAGCTGAACTTTGTTCGGCAAGTAATGATTTGGACATGTTTGTCCGTCTGTCTGTCTGTCTGTCTGTCTGTCCGTCTGTCTGTCTGTCTGTC
>VICI01003813.1:0-12291 GCA_019593645.1 Akabosia matsudoensis
AGTGTTCCTTCTTTATTACAAACACGATGTAATATAGAATACAACTTACGGCTCCGAGTTCACATATTCATGGGTAAACTCGGGGCGATGCGCTACGAATGATACACATCATTACACCCACCCGACCATTTTTTTGAAATTTGCTCACCGGATATAACATTTTTGTAAAGTTTACGTCTAATACATTATCTCTTTCTGTTTTCTTTTAAATTCTTTTACAATTTTTAGATTATTTTAGAAGTAGTTACATAAAAAGTCAAACATTTTTCTCTTTTTTTGAATTTTAAACAATAATGTAAATTCGATGGGTTAAGTTAATTAGTCATATAACCATATACTCCTCTCCTCCCCTACAACAATAAAATGAAAAAATAGAGCTGCACTTGAAAAAGCAACTTACAGTTCAACACAACTAACTTTCATCTTCATTTTCCAAAACAAAACTTCATCAGCAATAACAAAATCAGCAACAACCATCTTTAACAAACAATTACCATCCTCTTCCTTCGGGTACGCCTATCCTTATTTAACGATACCAAAAGTTTTCCTAATTCCTTCGGGTACGCCTGTCCTTTTTAAACAATACCAAAAGTGTTCCTCAATTCCTTCGGGTACGCCTATCCTTATTTAACGATACCAAAAGTTTTCCTTATTCCTTCGGGTACGCCTATCCTTATTTAACGATACCAAAAGTCTTCCTATTCCTTCGGGTACGCCTATCCTTTTAACCTTATTTTCAAATTACCTCAAAATCTATTCTCAAATCATTTTCTCAATACAATCAAATTATTTCTCAAAATCTCAAAACAATCAATTCTCATCTTATTTCTCAAATCTCAAAACATTCATTAAAATCCTTTTTCTCAAAAGCTCAAAACATTCCTTAAATCTCAAAACAATTAATTCTCAAATCAAAAAATTCTCGGTTCATAATCACACAATCACAACTTATTTCTCAAAATCAAACAATTCTCATTCCACACAAAATCAATACCAACAATCCTTATTCATGACAAAATCTCACTCTGAAATCAATACCACCTATTCTTAACTCAAATCCTATTTTCTCATAATACCCAGAATTAAATATCATTACCAAAAGACTTCTTCATATGCCTCTTGCAAGAGTGCCAGAAGTCCATACCTTGATTTCTTTTGCACTGTGGCTGCGCAGAGCTCACAAAAGAAATCCAATACTTAAAACTAAAACACTTCCAGAAGATTCCTTCATGTCCCACGAAGTCGTCCAATTCTCAAAACTGCCTCATGATGCCTTATCCCAAATGGAAATCCATAACGAGAGTTCAAGTCCAAACAAAGCTGTTGGCCAGTCAACCAAGTTCATGACTCAAGTTCACTCCAGTTCAGGTACCCCAAAAGCCATCGTACTCGTCAGCAAGACACTCCAAAGGTAGCCCGTGGTCTTTCTAAACAAATCTCAGAGCAAACAAAAAAAGAAACTCCCAAAAATTCACAATTAGCATCCTAACGAAGCACTGTCCTCCTTTAAAACAATTAACCTTAAACATTCTTTCTTTTCTTTTCTTTGTCAAACAATAAAAATTCTATCCTCAAGTAACAAGCAACAAGAATCTTTCTTTTCTTTCCCTCATTTGAATATAAGACTTGGCAAAACTCAACTCAAAAAACACTGACTGAACGTTTCTCCTTGCAAAAAAGAAACAGTCAAAAGCTCACTCATTTTTTCTTTCTTTTCCACACAACAATTTAAATTAGCTTAACTGACTGACAAAGGACTCGTGGCCTACTTAAAATATCCAGGTGGAGACAAACTGAGGTGGGACACAAAAGAAAATAATCCTGCTTCAACAAAAAAATCACCACCGAAAACACCTCCAATATTATACAACCACCATGACATGACTTATTTTTAATCTTACGAATCCTTCTTTTAATCGAATGACCAGAAACGGAATGGCAGTTCGACTTTGCAAAGTTCACGCTTATTCCTTGGAACCCTTGGAGAACAGTAATCACGTTCGCGGAGGTGGTGCCTAATTTTTGTGAACTGCAAACTGTCCTTCAAAAAAAATAAAACGAAAAAAACAACATCGACAAAGAATGATTAACATCATAACACAACGGCAAAATCAATAAAACTTGGCAATTCATTTTGCCACCATGTCCTGCAAGACAATCTTTTTTTGCCACCAAGTCGTACAAGACAATCTTTTTTTTTACCAAACACTTCCTCCAAAACACTTGAAAATGTTTAAAAACCTACTTGGCAATTTTTTTAAAAAAGCAACTTGACAATTTTTTTAACCGACTGAATCTTTTTTTGAATCTGAACAACGGGCTTGACCTTTTTTTTAACAAAACGGTATTTTTTAAACAGGCTTGATTTCTTTCTTTTTTAACATAACGGCTCTTTTTTAAACAAAACGAGAACTTTTTTAAAACAAGACGAGATTTTTTTAAACAGACGCAACTTTTTTTTAACAGACTCGGCTTCTTTTTACTGACTCGAGTTTTTTTTAACTGACAAGACTTTTTTTTTAACTGACAAGACTTTTTTTTAAACTGACAAGACTTTTTTTTAACTGACAAGTTTTTTTTATCTGACAAGACTTTTTTTTTAACTGACAAGACTTTTTTTTAACTGACAAGACTTTTTTTTAACTGACAAGACTTTTTTAAACTGACAAGACCTTTTTTAACTGACAATACTTTTTTTTTCAACTGACAAGACTTTTTTTAGCTGACTGGGCATTTTTTTTAAACACGCCCTTTTTTAGCAATAAAAATAGAAAAATCAAACTGGCCCGTTTAAAACAACGAAGAACTGGCTCGGAGTTTTGCAAAACTTCCCCAGTATCACTTCACTTCACAAAAAATCTCGTCAACATCTTCTTCTTATCTTGTCCACCTCGTCAGTTTCCTCCGCTCCGTCAACGCCTCCATCGTGGGTGATCACTCCAGCAAGTTCGCCACATGTAACACGGACGGATACGCAGGTTCTATGATCACCCACGACCCAACTCCATACCTCCAAGTCCTCCTCCAACTCCCCCAAACTATTCCCAAACAAGCCCAAACCATGATGCCAATGAAGGGTCTAGACAAGTGTTGTTGCTGTTGCTGAAGCCAAGGATAGAGTGTTCCTTCTTTATTACAAACACGATGTAATATAGAATACAACTTACGGCTCCGAGTTCACATATTCATGGGTAAACTCGGGGCGATGCGCTACGAATGATACACATCATTACACTACGTAATCAGTTATTTAAATTTAAGTAATCCTACGCCAAATGCATTAATTTAGCCAAAGTTGTCACAAGTGCGTATGTAAATAAAATGAAGAATGTGTCATGAAAGCACTGCATTTCAACTACTAAGTATACTAGGATTGATGGTACATAAAATCTACGAAAATGGCTCCAACCTTGTAACGAGTGGCATCATGGGCTGCCGGTAATATTTAGTAGAAACTTCTACACCCCAGTGTCGAAAAAATGCCCGAGTTTTGTGGAAAATAGTTGGCCAAAAACAACTTACGGTTGTACTAAACGGCTTTCATTTCTTCATAAAGTACGACTTTTCAAATTTATACACATCCGAAGCAAACCCGTGAAAAAATATTTTAACGCGGCCAAACCTTACCTAGCTGCGGCCCTAGGGAATACCTGAGAAACAAACGTGATGAGTAAAAAGTCGGTGGTGTACAATACTGGGTTATATCTGTGTTAGATTTGAAAGTCAACCGGTGTCTTGAAAAGGAATTTTTAGTGCACATAAATCGTTAAAAAACAACTCAATATTTTTAATTCAAACGTGGTGCGGCTCTCAGCGTTGAAAAAGAAGCAGTGCAGAAAAATGTTTTGTTGGCGAAACGAACACCCGAGTTTGCAATGATGTTTTCTTTACAAATTTCTTTGGTATCAAACTTCAGGAATGGTTTCATATGAGAACATGGAATCTATTAAATTTTCCGTCACAACAGTTTACCATACTCCAATTAGTTATGAAAAGGCTACGACCAGATAAAAAAATCGTCACCTGCTTTGATGCTTTGTTTGTTTTAACGGTGGGAAGTAAGATATGTTGCAGAGATATCCCGACTTACCTTGATCGTCCTATCCTAAACGTGTTACCAATCCAAAGATGAAAGTTGTAAAAATCAGCACTTTTGTCAGATAGCTGCACAGACATAACGCACACCATAATTTATGGCTTTAAAAGGAGCGTTCGTTCACCACATGACAACATGAGTACTGATGCTGTGTGGTTTTAGCGACGTGAATGCAATGATCAACAAGTTTCCAGTTTCATAATAAACGCATATGTTTTTTGTCATACCTCGCAGTGATATGAGCCCAAAATTAAGTGTTTTTAGGCGATGAATGAGAGTGGAACAGTGTTACAATTATACATTTTCGAAAGTTTCGGGCTTGAAAAGTTTATTTTGCAATAAAAAAACATGGATCGCTCCATCCTTATTGTGAATGGATAAATTAAATTTGCACCCGGAACGGAACCCAAAAACTGAACGACAAAGGGTAGGTAGATAGTTCATAAATTTATTTATCATTTTGAAAATATTTTTAATCCATAATTTTCCAGATGCTGCTTGAACGGAAAATCCGCGATTAGAGTACCTTATCCGGATCGAATCCACTTCTGTCAAAACATGCAGAAGATCTGATTAAATGAAGCGGCAATAACTGGAATACTTGCGGCAAGAACCTTCAAACATCCGCGTGTAATTTTTATATAAAGTGTGTAGACACTTTAGTTTTAACATATTTATGACATGCAAAATTGTTTACAGGTCTCCCAGGCGTTACGTAGTATCAACAAAGCAAGTACCATTAAAGATTCATCGAAGCATCATTCAACTCGTCAATTTCATCAACTAAAATAGCCGTCTAGAGGGATGAAAATTAGTTTTATGACAAAGGGAACTAATGTTTGTTAATATACAACGTAGTGCATGACGTTACATTTTTATGATTGATCGCAGATATTTGACTGTAGTGTAGTTGCCTAGTTAACATAACCGGCGCTAATGTTTTGAGTTCAAAGTGTGACGAAGCAGCGCATTGTCTTTCCAAGGGGTCTAGAAAATTTAATTTGATCACCATGTGACACTAATACTACAATTACCTTGGTTTCAGGGTTGAATGCAACGAAATCAAAGAAGTTCATTAAGTAAACCTGCCCGGGCAAAGAAGAAAGGGATATGTCGTGTAAAATTGGGAACTCGTTTTTCTGGGAAAATATGCCAGGTCGTAAAAATCCAACATGCGAGAAACACATTTCTTTCTCTTCTAATCTTTACGCCTTGTAACACGCCCAAAACGAGTTAACTGTCTTTGCACGACTTTTCCCCTTATCCCTTATACAGTCACCAGTATACCTGGAAACAGTAACCGTTTCATATTTTCAAATGTTATGTTGATTTAGAAATGTATCTAAATTCACTTCCTGAAAAAAATTTATGTTTGCTTGCATTGACGCTTATATAACTTTCAGATAGGGTAGCAATGATTACAGATTGCAGTGAGGAATTCAAAATATTTTGCTGCAAATAAGTAATTGTGTTTTAAGTATGAATACGAAATTTTGGCCTTTGTACCAAGGCTTATTCATAAAACTTTGACTATTTCAAATGACCCGAATCTGCCATTGTCTCTGTCTGGAAACACATTGTCATGAGTAAATGGAAAATAATACGGCTCGGCCACCATAATACGGTCTGCTAAGAGCGAGAGTAATTCGATAAATTTAAAGGTTTGGGACTTTATAATGTTAAGATTAAATTTGCTGCAATAATTTTGATACCCAACCACACATTCACTAAGATTGCACCTTGCATGTATGTTTACTTGTTCAACGAGCATGAAGATAGCTGAGCGGTCAATTTTGTTAGGTTGTTTGGCGATGTAAGTCATAAAATAACCCTTCCAAAATATCAAGGAATTTTGAGCACAGGCAAACAAAAATACGTGCCATTCTAAAACTTTGAATTAATGATGTTTCATTAATTTAATTTGGGCTTAACGTTGTTATTGTTTCGGATTGCTTTAACAAATTTCAAGATAAAAGTAGCTTTATTTGCCGAGTGACTTTCTAGAAGGTACTTCAGGCACTGAGTGTACGATACTTCGGTTAGACTGGCCGCTGGGCTCGCTGAGAGCTTTGTAATTTCCAGATGGTTGAACTACGGATCTCGCAAGGCGTGAAGTGGTGTAGTAGAATCATGGCCTTTGGCATTTAAATTTGCTCCGAGGTTTACAAAATACTCAACCCCTAGATGTCTCCACGATATTTAGTTGGTAGTAAAGAAATACTTGTACCTAGTTGCTACTTCCTCCCTGTCGACAATAAGAGTTGCTCGGTAAATAAATCAACGTATGGAACGTATCGTCTTAACGTATGGAATGGCTACGGTACCACTGGTTAAACGAGGACAATGAAAAATGAAAAAATAGTTTCTCTTGAACAGTCTTAGCTATGAGCTCAAATGCAAGCTCATAGCGTATTCTACACGAACGCATTCATATACTAGGGTGTTCTATCCCTAAAGCCGCCGATATACGAAGTGTCATGGTTTTAGCCAAATCTTCATTATGACGAGAACCCTTCCTACCTCCAAAAGCAGAAGGAAACCTCCATATGTTTGATATTTGGTCATCCGATTCCCGTCTTCGAGTAAAGGATGGAGAGACTGCATTTTTCCTAGTGTAGGGATTTAAAACCTCTTATTGGAACATTCTACTATCGACGTGGTCGTATTTAAATCCATTCGTATTGGCGAAGTCAACTCCAGTTCCGTAGGAGCTACGGACTCTGTGAAGTCGGACAGACGTCTGAGGAAAAAACCTCTTATTGGAACATTCTACTATCGACGTGGTCGTATTTAAATCCATTCGTATTGGCGACGTCAACTCCAGTTCCGTAGGAGCTACGGACTCTGTGAAGTCGGACAGACGTCTGAGGATTTATATCGTTAAAACTTCGAGCAACGGTGATCGCGGTAGGTCTGCGGTTTCGGTGAGTTGGTTGTGCTAATCGGGAGCGAAAGAAAAGTGTTGGAGAACCTGACCTTTCAGAAGGGCGAATGGAGGTGTAGTACGGATGGTTCGTTGATCGAACTTGTCCAAAATTGCGATACCTCAATGCTGCTTGACGGGTGTCACACGTGCCTAATGTGTGACCTGGACGATGACAGTAGCTGCAAAATCCAGGGCGAAATATACGATTGGGTCCATTTCGGTTTTGAGGGCTTTGTGTTGAGTAAGGAGAGTCATTTGTAGGCCGGTGGGCTTGAATTTGTAAATAGATGCAATGTCCGACATCCACCATCAGTAGACCGCAAAGAAACGTAAATGGCAAGGTACATAGCAGTAGCATTACTGCGGTCGGGTCCATGTTCTAAGTATATAAAAAGCATAAGGATAAGGTTGGGTAGTTATATATGTATTTTTTTATTGTTTGAGTGCCTTAATACCTGTGATTCATGCTACCGGTAGAACTCTATTCCGCTCGGGAGGTGAGCTCTTCCTCGTTTTGGTCGAATAGTACTCTGCACGTGTATCAGTTGAGACATACTATTTTCCTTCAGAGATACCTACTATTTCCTTATTTTCACTAAACTGATTTTTTAAATACTTTCACTATCAATTGAACCTTACTGAACTGAACTGTTTTACACTTAAAATTCTTTTATGTTGAAGTACGAAGAAGGACTCGGTAACTCGGTATATTGTAAGAAACTGACGTTGATTATCTAAGTGGGACATAGGAAGGGAAGGACTGTCGACAGTGAGGGAATATGTCATTTTGTTTTGTTATGTAATTAGTTGTGTTGGGAACGACGGGTATATAGTTTGCATGGGTAGATATTCAGAAAGAAGGAGAAAAAGGATGCTTCTTATAGTTAATTATGAAACTGGTTTTAATAATTAATTATGGTTCCTCTAACTGTATGGCAATCATAAGAACCCTTTCGCAAAGTGCTTACGGGACATTTCTGTGTCAGATATTCATGCTTGTAAACAAAGGACACTAAATCCATCAGTTATGATTTTAATAAAGATATTTCCGCTATAACAAAGCTCCACAAATAAAGTTTCCGTGACAATTGCGTGATTGTTCGTTTTGTAATTTAGCTTTGAAAGGATAGGATGTACTGGCTCAATTACGTTACTAGTCTTCTTGCATTCAAGCGTTAAAGTAAATACAAAATCCTTTCTTTAGTTCTTAGTCTAAGACAGCGATCCTCAATCTGTGTTCATCAATTCCGTAAAAACATGTCGAAAAAAGTATTTGCATTTGAAAATGGGACTATTTTGGTCGTTTCGATGGCTTTGCTCCTCATGGTAAGAGAGTTCATCGGTTTTTGTTTCGGAACTGCATTCTGAATTCGTGTGAAATTTAGCAAATTGCCTGGGCCGAAATCATGCACGAGAGTGAATATGATACATCGAGTGACGAGGAAATGCGTGGTACATGTGTCGGAAAATTTGGAAGGTGCAGGCGCAACATGCCACGTTGTTCCGGACTCAAGTGCTGGGAGTTTTTTGGACCAGCATTAGCAAGATATTTTTGTGGATAGAAATATCACGAACGAGCCGTTCTTCCAACACTGCGGGCAGTGAACACTAAAAATCTTGTTTGATCACGGACTTTTGGTTTCTGTATACTTTTTTAACTTATTGTAGTACTTATCGTAACATCAGAGTTGTAGTTTTTGCACTTATTGTAGAAATACATATCCCTAGTGAAGCGTGGTTGATTGGTTCAAAGAGCGATTTGTAAGATAAGAAGCGTCTTTTCGCGGCTATAAATAAAATACTGTTTGAAAATATTAGTTCTTCATGGTGGTCGAATTTAATGGACAATAAACATACCACCCAAGAAAAGTTAACAGACACTAGGTTCACACATTAATCTAAGTAAAATGTGTCACTGGACCAATACAAAGAACTAAAGTCATCAGTATGAACTCCGTTTAATAGTTGCGAACCTACCATCCTGGATTTTAACAAGTTATGAAGATTGGAATTTCAACGAGTTTTTACTCAAAAAAGGTAGCTTTCCAACATTTCGGCTCATCATTTCAGCCTTCCTCGGGAGCAAAAATTAATTTGTCGTTTTTTCTAATTTAAATTGTTATCTCCCAAGGAATGCTGAAGCATTCCTCCGAAACGTTGGAAAAATATGCTTTGTGAATAAGTACTCGTTGCAGTTCCTATCTTAATCATTTTATGATATCATGAAGACTCATGGGCCTATTTTTCGATTATCAAAACCTATAATAAGTAACTGGTAAGGGTATTTTTAGAAATCTCAATGTATTTTGTAATGAACTCCGATTCTCTCCAGGTCCTATCCTACCGTTATCCTTAACTCCTAACTTTCCTCCAACTATCTTCTAAAATCCTAATCCCCAAAGTATGCCAAGAAATAACAAGGTAAGAACAAACCAAGGAAGCTTCCGTTCTTCTTGCCGGCATACAAGACAATGCCGGTCTCTCTTTATTCATTCAACGCACAAATTACTGGACAAAGCTAGATCCTCGTGCCTCGCTTCATGAGTTAGAGCCATAACTCATGGGGCGAAGCGACTCCTCACAATTTAAGTAAATGTATGTGACTTTCAACAATAACATTTGTCATTCGAAGTTTATAACGCTACATACTTGCTAAATGCACATCTAAGCTTGTGAAGAAACCATTTGCATGTCAAGTCACAAGTACATAGTTGCAGATATCGCCATAATATTTGGTGAATGACCAGGCAATGAACTGCGAGTAAGACTTTTTCACAGTTTGACGATTACCGATAATCACTGGTGGTTATGATTTGAGATATTAGAGTTTAAAAATACTATGCAGGTTCTTACACTAGAAAATTAATTGTGAAAAATATTGATAAGCTAACGATTTCTCTTAGCAAAGCTGCGAAAATGGAATCCAATTGGATACCAGTCGGAGTCTAATGGTGGGCGATGTAAAGGGTGTGGAAATGGTTCGGTATAATGGGAAATTATCATATGTTTCTATATTTGGACCTTTACTACGTACATGTTTAAGCTCGCTGGAACATAAAGAGTTGGTAATAATCACATAGGTTTATCGGTTAAACTTCATTGAATGATGTGAAAATTAGTAAGAATACCAGTTTAAGAATTTAAAATTTTTCCGTTCAAAAAAGGCGTCACGACAATGAAACTTCATCCTATTCCAGAGAGCCCGTAAAGCTTAAACTAATACGTGCATACTGACTGCTTATCTATGCATGAATAGAAACGATAAGCACATCACAACTTTCGGAGTCTCGTTTATAGCATATTTTATTGCTTCCAGGCGTAGTTTTTCAGTCATAAAAGTGTATCGTTTATTTGGTTTTCTTTCCCATGGCAGGGATAGTCAGCGATATCATTATAAGCACTGTTCTTCAAATACTGTTCTTCTCAAACGTCTTTGACATTTTGGAGCTTGAGGCTTGGGTACGCACTGAAGAGTCAACAGTTAATTCTACAACTACTGTTCCAGTTTGCTACGTAAATCCACTTCCGCACGACCCACATATTTTCTGGTTAGCCTTTTTAT
Source organism: Akabosia matsudoensis (assembly GCA_019593645.1). Lineage (NCBI taxonomy): Eukaryota > Metazoa > Arthropoda > Collembola > Entomobryomorpha > Paronellidae > Akabosia > Akabosia matsudoensis. The sequence goes on from VICI01003813.1 coordinate 10,585, forward strand.
ATATTTTTTATCCATAACCACACCTCTTTTATTCCTGGTGCACATATCAGCTCATGTGCCCACCAACCTTTTTTATAGACAAAGATTTGCAGAAATATGCTTTTGTTTATGCAATTCAGAAGAAACGTCAAAACCTCTCACGTCTAGGGATTTGGACGCACTCTTCAGCACGAGGAAGCACTATGTCAAAGATATTTGGAAGCATAGTATTTTAAGAACAGTTGCTTGCTTTGGGAGGCAAGCCACAAAGACTACCGCAGAAAAAAGCGTCAGCACTATTTCAGGGAATACAGAACTGGGACGGTACACAAATTATTGCATACGTTAAACTAAAAGCTGTGACGTCTAGAGTGATGCAACCCCCATTGTGTTTTACAAGCACGCAAAAAACGTTGGCGGACTTTTATCTTATGTATTTTATGACAACTGTTACGATTTTACGATTGCGTCATTTCTAATTTGGATTGCCAATTGTGTCGCAAATAGTCTCATAGATTTTGTTATATTGATCCTTCGGCTGAGTATTATTGTAACTTGACTTAAATAGATCAGTTTGCTTCAAGCAATGACAACATTACGACTAGAGAAAGGAACGTAAAACGTTTGGTTTGTTTAAACGTGTTTATTAATGTGTTTTTTTCCAATGTTTTCAGCAAATTCATAAACGAAAACAGTAGGTAAAAACATTTTGTAGTGTTTTTGTCCTTAAAAAACGAGGAAAAACACTGAAAAAACGTGTTTTGGGAAGCACCGAAAAAGCCCTGAATTGTAATGAGAGGAAGATGACGAGCAACAAAAAGTAATAAATGCAAGACAAGTAATCCTTATCTTGTCAAGTTGACATTACTATTTCAAAGGTTGTGACCAAGTTTTGCTTAACAATTTAATTTTTTTCCAATATCATTTTATTAAGCATCAGAGAACGATAAATCGAGTTTTAGTTTGCCAGTGTGTATTGTATGAACTGACAAATTGTGAGTGATAAAATAGTAAATTATACCACGTTTAAAGTTTAACATGGACAAGGAAGACTTATTATCGATTATTGAGGACTTATTATCGATTGGGAGCATTCCTTTGGACAATGGTGTGGGATATGGGACAATTTTGAAGTAAAAGTTAAGCATGTTGAAGCATTGATCATTTAAAATTTATCACTTCCGGTTTCAGGTTTTTGTCTTTGCAAGGGTTTTAAAATATTTACGTGTAGGGAACTCATTTTTAGTCAGATTTAGACGAAAATCAACAAACAAACAAAAAAAAATACGAAAACCGTCTGTTTTTTGTGTTTTTGTCCCAAAACTGAAACGGAAAACAAAATTTCCTCTAAAACGAAACGGAACGCCAGAAGTCAAGTGTTTTCACTGCACCTGAAAACGAAAAACGAATTTATGAAAATATTTAAACGATTCCTTTCTCTAATTACGACTGTCATAATTGGAAAAGTTTGGCATTTTTATTATTGTTTTATATGTTATTTTAAATTTGATGAGCTACTTAATAGTAAATAAAAGCTTGAAAGCTTATAAAGACGAAGCTGAAAGCAAATGAAAAAGCTTAGTTAAAAAGCTTGGCTAAAAAGCTTAGTTATAAAGCTTAGCTAAAAAGCTTAGTTTTAAAGCTTAGCTAAAAAGCTTAGTTTTAAAGCTTAGCTAAAAAGCTTAGTTTTAAAGCTTAGCTAAAAAGCTTAGTTTTAAAGCTTAGTTT
>VICI01003814.1:0-12291 GCA_019593645.1 Akabosia matsudoensis
CAAAAATCAAACTAAATCTTTGTTTTTTCTTTCAAATGTGTAGATAAAAATCGTCTGCGAACAATTTGCCACGTACAACTCCATCCGGAAAAGCCAGCGATTCACCGAGTTACCATATAGCGTCAAGCTATGCATCATCCGCCGTCTAGTTGAGTTTCAGGAACAAGTTCAGCTCCTCACTGAATTCGTCAATGAGTTTACTGACAAAATTTGCCAGATTTATCCAGTCTTTGACCAGTTCTTAGACGAGATCAAAGAGCAAATGGCAGTGCTCAAAAGCCTACAACTTGCTACAGACGCCTCTAAGAGTTTGCAGGACTTGGAATACGTGACTGTCCCCGCATTGGAACTGTAAGAAATAAATAAATTAGTTTCCATGAAAACTTTCATTATTATTAGCCGAGGTTAAGATCATTAAATTATATATTTTCTTTTTTATGTTTGCAGATCCCAAGAGATTCCACACATGGAGACGGAAGCCCTCTTGCAAGAATGGGAAAATATGCAAGTGCACAAATGCATGTTGTATTTTCTTCAACAGCTTCAGGACATGTTTCATACCCTACCAGTCCCAGAAAAAACTCTTTGATAAGAAATGTTTTTATAAGTTATTAAATATTATGCTCAGAATCAATAAAAATTAGTTTGTATTTAGCACCTTAATTATTATTGCGTTTTGCACGTGCAATAAACAATACTTGATCGCATATGGTAGCGTGTAATTGCTTAAAATTCATTTTATTGCTCTTGTAACTGTCATGAATTTCCACGAAAGAAGCCTTGGAAAGGAAATGAGTCGCTGCTTTGGACAAAAACGAATGCACATTTTACAATTCGCTGCTCCAATACCGTCGTCGTTTCCTTGTCTGTCGGGATTTTCCTTGGCATACAGCATATAAAAATATAATTTCTTTTGGAATGGTGGACACCAAGATACTTAGTTGGGTAGTTTTTGCATGCCTATGCACGTCTACCGTAGCTAGGCCGGACGGACCTGCGTATCCACTTGTGCCAATAACTCTGGAAGACAAAAGTAACCATTCCATGTGCACTTTGGTTGTTGCAATTTACGAGATTTACAATGCAACCAGTGATATAGTCAAGTACATCGATGAGTCAACGTACAATGTATGTATAATCAGTCACATTCAAGATTTAATTGCGACTTTTATTTTCAAAATATATAACTACGATTGAACTGTTTCAGTTCACTTTATGGAGCGGCGGACTGGCTACTTTGAAGCACGATGATGACGAACCAAAAAAGAGGGATGGAAATAGAAACGGTCATCACAACAAGCCCAGTCCAAAGCTGGACATTACTCATCCCCCAGAAGTACTCGGTCTTGGCGTGCCCCTCGAGATTGAAAAGGATTTTGTAGTTAATTTAACGCGAATTGGAGCCTCTGTTATGGACATGAATAATAAGCTTTGTATTCATACTCTGTAAGATTTGTCCTGTATTTCATGGTCATCAATTCTTGAATAATTTTTTGACTAAGACTGTTTATTTTCTTAAGCGATAAAACAAATTCGAAATCGGCCGGAAATCATTTGAAATCAACGAGTACTACAACTTCAACACCGTCAACGACTAGGAAGCCTCCAGAGTTTCCGCACAATTTAACCCTAACAAGCCACATCACATCCGTCCTGATCCCAAACGTATTCTACCACATTTTAATTGTCTCTCAAGATTCGAAGCATTCGTCGTCCACGAAGGCCCTCTCCTCTTCAAACTCGCTATTTTCATACTACATCAGCCAAACTGAAGACGGTCGCCTTCGTGTTGAACATGGTGCAATATCCCCCGCGAAAACTAGTATCTGGACGTGGCTCCCTGTTTGCGTAAATTCTTCAAACTGCAGTACATTCCATCTTGTAAGCCAAGCCCATCCGAATTGCACAGTAGGACTGGGATCTGAGGGCGATTTACAAATCATTCATGCCAACCAAACGCCCAAGCTCAACTTTACTCTGAACTTCAACAAAACCCTCGGCTACTTCCATATTTTGAGCACAATCAACAACGAAACCTTTTGCCTGGTTCAGTTTTTCGCAAGCACGCTCCGGCTCATGCCTTTGGAAGCTACAAAGACCATCATCGACCGAGAGTTATGCACAGGATTCCACCTCCAACTTGGCGAGGTGTCTGTCTATTCTGCAGACTCGAATACGACATACATCGACCTTTACGAGAGTAAAAGTGAGAGGACTGTTGAGGACATAATTGGACCAGAAGGTCACGCCACAGTCGAGATAACGTCGACGTCCAGTGCAATCCTGTACTATCTAAGTGATCCCTCCGAGCTCGGCTTATTTCTCAAGTGGGAGTCACCCACAACTCCACTCCAAGAACTGTATGCCCTCGCTGACAGCTACTTTGAGCCAGGGACGACGTGCAGCGACAACTATGACCATGTTCATCCCATCCTGACATGTATTTTAAGTATAGAAACGAGAAAAGTGGCAAACAGCTCAATTGAAACTCATGCAGGGGCAACTGGACACAGTCGAGCTATTCCCCTGACAGACTCAAAAGTAAAATTGTTCCGACATTTTGTCAAGTTTAAGTTTATCGCTGAGGGACTCCAGGTTTGCGGAAATGAAGGGACAGCTAGATGCCATAGTGACAGAATACATCTTTCGTTGGAATCTGTAAGGGAATTGCTTGATGAGAAGGAAATAGCCTATCCGAAAATTACGGAAGATGGGTCTGGCCTTTTGTTCTACTGGAATGAAGGCGTTATGACTCTTGCCAATACAACAATGATTACGACTGCTGGTGTGAGTCAGCAGCACTCTGATTCCACTAGGACAACAGATTCCAGTTATCATAAGAAGTAGAGAGTGAAAATGCAAGCAACATATTTTTGTTCACTGTTATTTAATGTAGTTTATCATGCAATGAGATTGTTATATACTTAATTTGTATATACTTTAGGCAGGCCATATACCTTACTTACTTATTCACAAGTAATCAAAATTCATTAAGATTTTTTCGTAAATGTTGCTGAGATGCAAGCTTTTTTAGTTGCTGATGTTTTGTAACTTTTTAAAGTTTTTAAAGAGTTGAGCTGTATATATTGTGTATCAGTGACTCACCATCGGTGGCATCATATTTTGTTGAATTGGCAGCAACTGAAACGTAATTCACTCATCTCAGCTCATGATTCGTATGAGCAGCACATCCCCGTCAATATATCACCATGCGGTGAAAAAGATGATGATTGATGGAAAGTTACACGCGTTTCATAGGTTGAGAGGGGGTAAAAGTTAGTTGTTCATTAGCATTTACGTCACAGCGATTAATCATCAATGGAATTCGCACTTCAAAAAAAAAAAAAAAAAAAAAAAACTCTGGATGTCAAGTAAATGTCTTGTTTTGTTATAACAGCATAAATATTTGGTTTGCGGTTAACGACAATCGGAAGCTTGAGAGAAAATTTTCTGGAAAATGCTTGGCATCAAATAACATGCATATAAACTGTAAAATCATCCGAGCTGCAAGTGCATTCTTTGTTTGAATTTTGATAAGAATAAATCGCAAATCCGAGACGGTAAATTTTAGAAAGCATATCTTCATTTGGTAGTCATGATGTCCGGAACGGTAGTCAAGGGAGTTGTCCTTTTGTGCCTTGTCTGCTCGGGTACACGCAAGCATTGTATATGTCCAGTTAAAATATAAAAATATGTTACAATGTGTTGTGGTATAATAATGAAAGTTCGTTGCAGTTTTCAGGCATTAGTCGATTTTTCGGGTACGGAAAATCCGCCGTTGGACCTGGAAGTCCAAACAGCTCAGATACTATTCCCCCAGCCGNTATTCCCCCAGCCGGTAATAATGGCTCCTCGGAACCTTCTGACGGTGCGTCAAGTGGTGTGAACAACTCTTCTGATTCTCAGACGGGAAGTGGAGTTCCCGTTGGATCTGGAGTAAGTGGTGACGATTCCGGACAATCCTCGGGCTCTTCCGACTCAAACTCTAGAATTCCAGAAGCTATCCCGTCCGGTTCAATTGGAGCTGGCCCAGCACAAGAACTCGTTCCACCCGCAGGCTCATCCGATTCAGCTTTGCCAAACGCTAATCCTGATCTCCCAGGAAACAGCAGTTCTGGGTTTGCCTCTGATTCTTCTTCAAACTCAAATTTTAATCCTAACGCCCGAGGTGGTTTTAGATTTCAATTTTAAACAAAATTCTCTCCAGCGCTCCAGTGGCCTTGGGTTAATGATAACTCACTTTTCTTGAAAATCAAAGCGGAAACTGATTAAAAATTTAATAAATTTCTTTGTAGACCAATGCTCAATCGGGGCAACATCCACGCACCCCATTATCATAATTATCATCCTTTTGTTGCCTGTCCATTTTTTTATATTTCCCGAGTCGCCCCAAAAACCGTCATGTCTTCTTTTCGGAGTTTGAAAGAGTTGAGCATATCACAGGAACTGGTTGACTAAGTCATGGCGAGGGAGGAGTTTTTTTGAGAAAATAGAACATAAAAGATGACATAGCCTGGTTTTAAAGATTGGTTTAATGCAGTTTATAATCAAGGTTACATTACTTAATGAAACAAGTCCTTATCATCGGCGACTACGCATTAAAAATACCCCTATTCCAAGTGCCGACCTGCTTTCGCTACATTGATCACACTGGAAAGTCACGTAAAAAGACATCTAGACTAAACCTCCAGTGCATACATCATCAGCAAATTTGCAAAAATGTCAATTCGACCGCTTCAAATGCAATCATTGCCAGGTCCTCCGATTCCAGTTGGAAGTTAGCCATGAGCCAGCCTCAAAACCCTATCACCATTGGCATCCTGCTCTGAACGCTTTACAACCCGACAAAGCATTCAATGCCAGGTTATATCCGTCACGCTGCAAGTTACGCTAGCAACAAAGGAGTCAATTTGGCTCCTTCAAAGTTTCGCGACCACTGTTCAAGCAAGCCAAAATGGTGTACTTCAAATTCAGTCCTCCTGAATCTATCACCGCATGCATGTAAGTACTACCCGTACTTGTTCCCCTCATGGGTTCATCCTGTTTTTACAAGTTCTCGCATATTTTCTCACACGGAAAAACAAGGTAATCTTAGAGTTGAGATATGCTTTTTGTATCAATCAAAACCCGTTTCTAGAAAACGTGCGTAATCTGCCAAGCGAAGCGTGAGTGCATTGTAGGTGTCATACGCAACACACCTATACTATGTGTTTGTTACCTGATGATGATGTGTTACACATTATATCAAGTAGCAAAAAATTCATAATATCTCTGCACATCGTTATCGCAGTGAACACCAGCCAGGAGGGCTCGAGCTTGATAGGCTTGATTTTTCTGGTGCAGCAGCACAACAGCAACAGATGAGTTGGAAGGAAGCCGATTCTCTTCATTGAAAACAGGCATAAGAATTGGATTAAGAATCTGATAATAAAAAAGCGACCAGTTTACAGTTTTATACTGCTATCGGCTACTTTCAATGGCAAACTGTTATATTATACACGTACGCGTACATACTACATACCTATACATATACCTATATATACACAACTCAAACCTATATCAAATGTATAGCCCCATATAAAGCCAAACCATCCTTGCTTGCAATACATGTTGCAACTAAGCATGCAAAAATAACATGTAATTTTTTATATAAATATGTTTGGCGGATGAGGTTAAGAAGCTTGTACAATGTAATGTATATGTTCCCGTGAAAGCAGTTGAAGTTGAGATGAGTTGAATCCACGGGAAGACAGTGTCCTGAGTTTGTAACCTAATGAAAAGTGTTCGACCAGCGCCATTCCTATTTAGTCAAAATAAGCTAATACTAATTAGTGTGCAGTTGACATGGGGAACGGCAATGACAACGTGTGAAAGAGCATGGTCTTTGGAAATGGGACGCGACACGAGGCTTGTGTGTAGAAAGTTAATTAATATGTGCCGACAGTTGTTTTAGTGTGCTTTTGTTCCTGAATTCTTCTTTTTTTATTGCAAACTCTACTGTTTTTATAATCCATTCATTCCATATTGAGCCAAGGAATAGACAACTTTTTAAAAGAGAGGCTGCAAATTAGTGGAGTGAAAACAGTTGCATAGAAACAGAGTAAAAATAGAACTGAAGATATGCATCGTGGTGATGCGTCTAGAAGTAGCCACGGTGAGTTGAGTTTAAATAGTGACAATAATATGTAGCGAATTATTTTTGGAATTGTAAATCTTTTCGTTTTGAATTTTGTAGGAGGGAATGGTGGAGAAAGAGATGGATCAAGCAATGAAGGTAGAGGATATCCAAGAGAGGAGCGGCGAATTTCGCCTCGCGAGGATGGATATTCGTCCAGTTCTAGATCGTCTGGTCATAGCGATGACAGACGAAGGTCGAGCAGCATAGAAGAGCGACGAGGGTCAAATGGCAGTGAAGAGGAAAGGCGAAGGTCAACCTCTAGAGGAGGTGAGGAAAGGGTCAGACGAGAGGGAAGATTCACCGGTAATGGAGGCGATCAACAATCATCAATTCACGGAGACAGAGAAGGGCATCATCCGTACCCACGTTCTGCGCCGCCTCCGCCCACATTGGGAGGGCATTCTCCATCCATCAGTAGGGGCGATTATCCTCCCCACGGAAGGGGTAGTCACCGTCCATCCAGCAGTAGAACTGGGCCTCCCCCACCCCCCAGCTTAAACGATGAGCAAGTCCCATCAACTAGTCGGGGAAGCTCATCGCAATCTTACGACACTGTAGACCACCACCGCGCTCCATCTGGCAGTCATGGTGTGTTGCGATCCCGATCATCATCCATTAGCAGTGACAGTGGACCCCCATCAAAACGGGGACGCGGGGATGGGCGAGGGCGCGGAGATGGACGAGGGCGAGGGGATGGACGAGGGCGAGGGGATGGACGTGGGCGCGGTGGTGGCCGTGGTGGAGGTCGTGGAAGGGGCAGAGGTTGCCGTCGTGGCTACGAGGATGAAACATTTGATTTAGTATGTTCCAGGCCCACAGTTGAGGGCAATCATCCTCAGTCGAAGATGGCCAAGGATTATTGCAAGCAGCCTCCTGCCCAACTTCCTCTCGTAACTAACTATGTCCAAGTTAGTCATGAGGGCAACTGGAACATTTTTCATTACCGAGTCGACTTCAACCCGGAGCAAATGGACACTCGAGTAAAGAAACAGCTTTTTAGAGGAAAAATCAACGCTAAAACCATTTTTGATGGAAGCTCACTCTTCACTCCAGAAGAGCTGACTCCTGATGTAAGAAACGAGGTCGTATCTTATCCAAAATTGTCATCATCAGCAGAATGCTTAAAAGGATTTTTTTGCTGTTTATTCCACTTTTAGCCACTGATAATCGAAGCCCAGTTGGAAAACGGAGAACCTGTTCAGCTGATAATCAAGCGTGTTGGGGTTTTGGCACCGACCGATGTTCAAACACTTCAAGTGTTCAACATTCTCATCAAGAAGATATCTGAAGCAAGGGGTCTGCAACTGGAGCAAGTCGGTCGTGCCCGGGAGCTCTTTGACCGTAGCCAAGCAACCAGACTCCATGCGCATCACCTTGAAATCTGGCCTGGCCTGAAAACAACGATGCGGAACCACGAACACGACATTCTTTTAGGAATCGGCTTGGTCCACAAGGTTCTCCGGATGGACAACTGTCTTCACATGATACGAGATTTGGACCAGGGATTTGTAAGCCAACATCAGACATTATCACAAAACATATTTATTCATTCAGTTATTTTTTACTAAAATGCCGTTATTTTAAATTTTATGAATAGAATGCCCGGGAAAGAATTAAAAAGGAACTGATCGGAAACATCGTCATGACGACGTACAACGCCAAGACCTACAGAATTGACGATATAGACTGGTCGCTCAACCCGTTGGAGACGTTTGAGCGTAAATCCGGACCGATTACTTATGCAGCCTACTACAGGGAACAGTACAATAAAGACATCACGGACATGTCGCAGCCTTTGCTGATTTCCAGGCCTACTGCGAAGGATCTTCATCGTGGAACGACAGGATCTGTGGTCCTCATTCCTGAGCTCTGCCAAATGACTGGACTCTCAGATGCAATGCGAGGGAATCATCAACTCATGCGGGCCGTCGTAGGAACGATGAACATGTCGCCGGACTTGCGTTACGATAAGACTATGGGCTTTCTTCAACGTTATACAACAAATACGGAAGTAAGTTATGACATCCGGTTTGTCACGATTTTGCTAGAGAATTTTTGTTGAAATTTACTGTAACTCGCTCCGTGTAAATTTGTTCAGGTCACTGAAGAACTTGAGCGATGGGGCTTACGAATTTCAAACCGCCTCGTGAAGCTCGAGGGACACCAGATTGCCAGGGAGACGATCCTTATAGGAAACGAAACCGCATCTCCCAACGAAAGCTACGACTGGGCAGGTGTATTCCGTAACAAGAGGATGCTGTCCACTGTCGACCTCAAGAACTGGGTCATTATTTATCCCAAGGGAAACTGTGAGCGCGCCGTGGAAAAACTTATCAGTTCCATGAAGATGGTCGCCACAAAAATGGGCTTCAAAATCAGCGACCCTACAACAAAGTAATTTCACGCGAAAATTTCATACGTTGTTTGCATTTGTATGGTGTAACCACATTGATGATAAAATGAATTTTTCTCCCTTGATGTTGTTTAGGTTATCAATTCCAAGCGAGCGACCTACAGAGTATGCAAAGGGTGTTGACCAAGCTATGGCTATGACCAAAGGAACTGCTCAGCTTATCTTTGCCATTTTACCAAAGAACGCCACAGATACCTACTCGGCTGTCAAGAGACAAACATGCTTATCCCACGGAGGTACATACTAAATAATGTCATTATTACTGCCGGTAGTCTGTATGTATTTCAACTGGCTAAGAACCATTTTATTTCCTTCCAGTGCCTTCACAGTGTTTTGTGGTGAAAAATGCGTTCAATGATAAAGGACTGTTGTCGATTTGTAGCAAAGTGGTGATTCAAATGAACGCCAAATTGGGCGGGATCCCATGGAGTGTAACCATGCCCGCATCGGTAAGGCTTAAGCATATGTTATGTATCATACTTAACGCCAATTATTCCCCTGGCAGAGGAAACCAGTCACAAGCTCTTTTTATTGTTTGTTTTAAATCTTAGCCGACCATAATGGCGATAGGATTTGATGTCCATCACTGCGGCAAACGACGTGGGGCAAGTGTTGGGGCAATAGTTGCTGCACGAGTTGGTGCTCAGTCTAAATTCTATAGTAACATCATTAATCACAACAGCAAGGACGAGTTGTCGGCCCACATGGCTCCCAACATTGCGAGTAAATTTGTGACTCTATTTTGTTTGGTAGTTTTATCAAGAAAAAAATTTGTCCAACAAAATTTTCTCGAATATTTGTTTTCAGCGTGTCTTCATAAGTATCGTAAGGACTTTGGGGAACTCCCCGGGATGGTCTTCTTCTACCGTGATGGTGTGGGGGAGGGTCAACTCAAGTACGTTTACGAGACGGAAGTCGCTGCTATCAAAGTAAGCTCTTTTGTCATTTCAACTTGAAAATAATCAAATTTATGTAATAAGTAAAAGTAACTAATGCATAAATATTTTTTTTGTGTTTGTGTTAGAGTACGCTGGAAACTTTATACTCTGAAGCGGGCATAGCTCGTTGTAGATTTGCATTCATTGTCGTAACCAAAAAAATTAGCACACGATTCTTTGCCCGGAAGAGTCATGGGAGCGGATATGAAAATCCATCTCCAGGAACTGTGGTCGATGACGTCGTCACTCTTCCGGAGAGGTATTTGTTTGTTTTTTTCTCATCAATTGATTTTAGAGTTTTATTGATTGATTTGAAAAAAAAATTTGTTCTCCTTTTTTTGTTCGCTAGATACGATTTTTTTCTGGTATCACAGTACTCCCGACAGGGTACTGTGTCGCCAGTATCCTATCATGTGCTGCATGATCAGACGGGTCAGAATCCTGACCGGATTCAACGATTGACCTTTAAACTCTGTCACTTATACTACAATTGGTCATCGACAGTGACAGTCCCTGCACCTTGCCAGTACGCCCGCAAGCTTGCTCAATTATGTGGCCTTGCCCTGGACAACAGGGTTCCCCATGAAAGACTGTCAACTTCGCTTCACTTCTTGTAAAAGGTGACAACTGGCTAGGACTTTCTCCATCGTCAACCCAGTTCTTAACCAATACGATTTTATGGCCCTAGAAAGTTATTTTGATTACAAGTTTTGTGTCCGTTTGAAGATAAATACGACCAAAAATGTTCATAAAGAAATTATAAAACTGCGCAGTAAGATTGCGCACTTAACTTAACTACTTTTTTTTAGCAAGTAATGGTGCATGAAACTCAAAACAATTTTTGATGAAAGTACCTTACATTCCGAAGAAACCAAATATTTTGGATCTGTTCTAAAAATGTGTTCATTTTAAAGTTCACAAAAAATATAGTGTAAAGCAATGTTTCATGCATGGAAAATTGAACCATTGTATATTATTTATATATTGAAATGTTGATATGTAGTAAATAAAGTTTTTAATCAATCTGTTATACTCATGCAATTCTGTGGGTTTTCACTATATCAGCATTGGTCACTGCTTTTTTAAAAATTTTCCTTTGCCTTTCATGCGAGAAATGATTTAGAAATGCAGATGTTTCTTAGGTGGAGTGCAACACAGCCGACAGTCGTGAATCAGCTGGAGTGCAGAGTAGATTTTTGGAGACGGTGGTTGATTAGTGGAAAGCGTAGCGAACCCAGTCTGCAGTCTCAATTCAACTCAATCAAACTCAACGCTGATAATAACGTTTTTGTGATGTGGTGATAATATCAACGCTGGGCACTTATGCCATGACATGACTACGCCGGTGAAAAGTTGACACTTGACTGAGGAAAGGATCCGGTCTTTGAAAAAGCTATGGTTAAAATGGAGTGGAAAAATTGCTTCCTGTGTTTACGTGATTTGTCGTTAGGTTTCCAGACTGAAGAGTCAGGTCGTGGAAGCCGCCACAAAATATCTGAGTTCCAAAATGAACTAAAGTATTTCTTTGGTGGCAACGCCGGCAACGATTATTATCAACAACTGTTGACCAGTCTTACCTCTACTGACAATCAAGACCAGGATAGCATTCGTTTGGAAATCGTGTGAAGAGTGCCGCCTGCAATTGGAGGAGATTGCTTCAATTCAGAATGAGCTGGAAGAGATTTTACGTAAATTAAATGACAAGGTGATTATTCTTCGGACGAAAATCATCAATAACGCCAAACAGAAAGAGGGAAATGACGTAACGAAAGGTGGCCTGGCGCTGTTTGAACACTGGCTGGAGAGTGAGACCCAGGCTGGAATTGAACATGCCAAAGAAAGGAAGCTGCTCGACCAGGTTTACTCTTTTCAAGCTAAGGTTTTCGCCACAGGTACTTATTTAATAGACCTTCGGCTTGTATCTGAAGCTTCAATCATTACATTCAAGATGATTTTTTGCAGTCAATACCCGCTTCACTGTGTCTCTCTCAGCATCACCAGAACACTTAGATGGGGAGAGGTTTCCAGAAACCTCCGAGGAAGTTAGTATTGCGGACCTGATTCCCGATGTAAGTTTGAAATTTGAAGATGATTGGGACGCCCATTCCGTTCAAAATTTGAAACCTGAATCTCCAGAAGACTTTGGTTCCACAGAAAGTACTCTAACAGATCCCCCGAGGAGGTCAAGTCGGCGGACCAATGTTCCTACAAATGCTTACAATCCAAGATCTCAAGTACAACCGTCTGTTACAGGGAAAAATGATAAAAAGGTGCGCCCTCCACGACCCAGCGAGGTTCCCTCTTTTATTACCGTTCTCAAGCTTCCTCAGCCGAATCATGGCAAGAGACGCAGAGTTCCCAGAAGTAGCCTGTACACCTGCAGAAGTTGTAAATATGAGACCAAGTTCAAGTATGATTTTGTGCACCACGTGAACGAGGATGAGAACAAGTCTTCAGAAAAAACTCTCTCTTGTTCTATCTGCCCTGAACAATTCGCTACCCCGCTGGGCCTTGAACTTCACAATTCGTTCCATTCCGGTTTCATGCGTTTCCAATGCGATGGTTGCCGTCTTTTCCTCAATCCTATCGATATGCCTGATCACATGAAGACCCACGCAGATAAAACGTTTCCTTGCCCCAACTGCTCCTTCAGTTGCCTCTCAAGGGACAAATTCCTGCAGCACTTGAGACACCATCGCCTTGGAAGCGGAATATTTCCTTGCGACCTCTGTCCCTCGAAGCTGTCAACACGACAAAAGCTC
>VICI01003815.1:0-12289 GCA_019593645.1 Akabosia matsudoensis
TACACTTTGTATGTATACGTTAGGTCGCTCTCGTACACTTGAATGTGTACGTTGCCCATTCTCTCGTCCACTTGAATGTATACGTTGCTCGTTCATGTAGAATTCATTTCGCCAGAAACAGTTTCATTACCACATAAATCTGTCTTTCGGACCCATTAACAAGAACATCTAATTTTGTAGAAAGTGTCGTATGTAGACACAGGAAAGAGCCTATGGCTAAACGTGCCTTTAAATCTAGAGTGTAGAAAGTCTCCTAGAATTCTCTACAAGTCTACTAAATCCCAACAACATTTTCAATATATTCACAATAATTATTATTGTTGCTACATCTATTTCAGCGTGTAGGCATGCTTCTTTTAAAACTTTGGCAAAGTCATAAAGAATTTTTTTTTGTTTTCTCATGAGCATTTTGCTCCTAGTGATATTCCCTTAATGACTCAATGATCAAAGTGACGCTTGATATCAAAGTTACATATGTGGAAAAAAAACAAAAATGACTATACTAACGTGTGGACCATATATAGCACGTCATGTTGCATGTTTCCATTAAAATACTCATGCAAGAGTTTTCTTTCCTTCTTTTAGCGTTGTTTTGCGTTGCTTCAAGATTTATCTTTCGAGGGGATGTGATCTTTGAGCATTCGCTATAAGTGAAAATCCGGAACGAGAGTATAGATCGTGCTCTCTATTTACTTAAGCACTCTATTATCATTAACAACCGTGTATGTAGCTGCAATTACTTTAGAAGTGTATACATCTACTGCATTTACATGCATCCGTTGTTTTCTAATCCAACTTTTCATGAGTTAGCCAAAGGAACATAGTGGAATACTATAGAAAGCTGTATAAAGCTCTGTATGTTTAAATTGAAGAAAACGCTATACTTATTTTAGGACAGGATCTTGCAAAATCTGCCGTGTTGACTGAACTGTGCAGCCGGTGAGTCCCTGATTGCTCCTAGGGCAGCACAAGATGTTAATTTTATGCATGAATACTAACACAAAACAAATGTTAGCTTTTTGCGAGGGTATCCCATGCGAAGAGAAAATTTAAAGGGTTAAAGTGTAACAGAAAACGATCACCATAATAAGATTACTCACTGGTTTCATAATTGCTTGTAATTGGTTGGGATTACAGTAATTTCCAGAGAACATGTGTCAACCATTCGAATACTTTCTCCGCAGCTTTCACAGCAGCAGATGCGTAGACGTTATCATTTGTAAAGACACAAAATGCTTTTAATCGATCTCATTTTTATTCCAAGGCTCTAACTAATATGCTTCAATGTTCAATTGTGAGGAAGTAGCTAATATACAGTTGTTGTTTAACCCCATTTTTGCAGTGAGGATTGCCGGAAAGTCAGGAGAATATTTCAAAGGATTTTTTGTTCAAGCATCCGATGACCGAGGTCGATGGGTTGGCTCGTTCGAGCCCACTTCATTTTCCGTTTCCCATCCTGAGTGCGCTGCAACAACACATTCTGAGAATCACGAGAAGGAAGAAATGACTTTGGTTTGGCATGCTCCCAAGGATTCTAACGGCACCGTACGCTTTTTGTAAGAACTGTTTTCTCCTTTACTTTCATTTTTATGCTTAAACCTTCCAGTATACGCAGCAGCTGCCAGATGTCCCCTGTTGGCTTTCACAAAACAAGGAGAGTTGCAAAATGTTTTGGGCATGAAGGATTATGATGCATTCGCTCATTCTTTCCTTATTCATATTTTTTTTCTACTTTGATACCATGTCTGAGCAAAGTCAACCTTCCTTATATTTCATCCTCGCCCACCACCATGAAGCATATATTTTCAAAAGAAGTAAATGGTGCGGTGGAGGTGGTGAACAACCCAGTAAAAAAACTGCTTTTACCATCCTCTTTCATTTCCATCATTCACTGAACAAAACATGCAAAAGATTACCAGTGAAAGAAAAACTTTCTCCTCTCATTTTCCTCGCCTACTTACTCTCTGTTGAGTGAGGAGTTTTCTTTTTCCAGAAAGGGATATTTCCCTACAATACATTTTTATGTTCCAAAGTGTACTACCTTTTCACATTTCTATAAAATTGAATAGCTCTGTCGTGAGAATAGTACCTCTTGGATTCAAATCGATAAAATTATTATCATAAAATCCCTCTTACTCATTCCAATGACATTTCTTTTGGCTATAGTACCTCCTTCAACAATCCATATTTTTAGTATCGCCATCAATAACATTAGACTCGAGAGTAGTCCCAAAAAACAAGAGATAAATTGCACAAAATTGACTTTCGAAGCATTTCCAAGTGGTATATTCAACGCAACACCGGCATAGCTAAACCGGCGATTCTGCAAAAAAAAAGAAAAAAAAGGGGGGACATATTTTCCATGTAAGGGTAATATCACTTAAGCAGTAGCTTAGCTTCTTTTTTAGTGACGGGTGCATTCCCTGCACCACAAGGCGGAATAAACGGTTATCTGTAGGTTTTGCGCCGTGAACTTCATCGACGCAAGTGATAACTCGGAACGCACTCGGAAGTGGTATATTCAACGCAACACCGGCATAGCTAAACCGGCGATTCTGCAAAAAAAAAGAAAAAAAAGGGGGGACATATTTTCCATGTAAGGGTAATATCACTTAAGCCTGAAAATCCACAAGGGAAACGGAGAAAATAAAAGAAAATCGAAAGCGAGACACCAGTTTATTCATAAAGAGAAAAAAAATAAGTTGAAACCAGAAGGAGTCGTGTATACATTATAATATTGTGATTTTCTGACTGGTCTCCAATAAAATCTTGCTTGCACAGCAGTAAAAATATAAAAAGTCGTGCTCATCTGTATACAAAAAAAAACTGTTATATTTTTTGTCTTTTACTTTGGAATCGTTTTTCTTTAAATTATTCCATCTTTAGTTTTCTATTCGTTACTCATTGTCACTTTTCCACTTTCACGCGCTTTCTTTTCCATATTACTTTTTTTTGGTATCAGTTTTGTCTAGGCTGAACTGCTTCGAGTGCGCAGAGAAAAAAAAAATTGAAACTTGTAACTCCGCGACGTGAATAATCTGACATGCTCGAGAGGAAAGAGACAAGCGTGTTCATTTTTTTGCTATTTTGTTATTTTGTATTATTGTAGTTTTATGAATAGCAAAAAAAAGTGCTTAAAGCTATGAAAAGGAGCTAGCTTAGTTGTTGTAGCTTCATAATATGACTACTATGTACAGTGTAGAAGAATGAAAAGACACGCAGACGGCCTAGCATCAGATACACCAACTGACACAAAAATAGTAATAATAATGATATCCTTTTTTATATATGCTGCGAATGGAACAGCATTTTATTATATACCGTAAATCCTCTAAAGATCGCCCCGGCGAAAATGTGAAATTTCGCTCTTGACCCCCCAGCGATAAATAGAGACCCGGCGAAATTTCAAATTTGCATCTTGACCCCGTCGTTCTTTAGAGGCCGGCGATCTTTAGAGGATTTGCGGTATATTTATTATTGTGTGAAATAAAAGGGAAAAAAGGGGGAAAATTTGCAATGCAAACTTCCCGTTTTCAAGTCGTAATACATTCATCCATTTTTTTTTCTCCTCCGAAACGATGATGGAAGACAACAAAATAGGGAAATCAGACACACACAGAAATTTACTCGGAGGAAGAAAACGACATGTCTCAAGCGTACATGACTCTTTTCTCCTATGAGAGACCTTAGGTCGATAGGATGATAGCGAGAGTTGGTTCGGAACTATGAAATCCACAAAATTTTGTAGTTGCCTCTTGCTTAAAATGTACAACATTTTCCTAGTCTTATTTCTTGCGAGTTGAGTTCTATGACTAAACACACAACGTAACTAGAAAAGATGACAATGGCTACTAAAAACCATAAGCAAGATTTTTAGTTTTTTTCGCTCTCTTCTTTTTTCCTAGTCGCTTCGAGGCAAGAAAAAGATGAAAAACGTGAGTGAGTGGCTGTTGCCGAAAATGGGATGTATATAGAGTGCTGACGCATTTCATGTTAAAAACGTCTTGTGTAGTTTGCATAAGTATTTATTCCTTACGTGTGCTTTGATAGGAAGTGCACCAGGCAAAAGTTGTTTCGCCATACCCACCTATTTTCCCAACAAGATGAACAAAAAACGCGAGATTTTCTTTTTGAAAGGGAGACAGCCGAGGAAGATAGGAGACCATGTCATATCTTCTTCCTTCAGTGTATATAAGTATTAATATTCTATGATGTAATTGATACAAAAAGCTAATGTACATACATATTTGAATTGGTTGTAGAGCTTAAATAAACGGGAAAAGATTCACTACGAAACGAACGTATATGCCCATGCTAAACTGATTTCTTTTTTTTGTGTATAACATCGCTTTAGACAAACAACAGATAAGGTTTTTATATTGAAAGACGAAAAAATAGCTTGCTCTTTGATTCAGCAAGGAAAAATGATAAACTATAACTGCGTGTGTTGCTCGGGGAAAGCTGAAATGGGAAAATAGAAAACTTCACAAGGCATCATTGTGCATAATGCTTAAGAGTTTTCGATGAAATCTTTTCCTGATTTCTTTTATTTCTCTTTTTACTTTTCTGCTTGTTCTTCATCTTCAACCTACTTTACGTATACTTGTTTCCTTTCTTATACGCTGCTTCTTCTTCTCTTTTTATACTTTGTAACAAATGGTTGCATCTGGTTCATCTTCTTTTGTACTCCTTCTTCCACTATCGCTCTGTACTTTGGACTCCATGTGTGTGGGAAAGTTAGCAGGTTCTCGTAGCATGATTCCTCCGTAAATTATACCTGGATACATTCTCATACAACAACGGACGGAAAAGGAAGGATTTCGCAGTTACCTTTTGCTGAGAAACACACGCTATAAATTTCTTAAACCATACTAAAGACGGGATACGTCCTCAACTATGTGTGTTTCTGCTTGTGTAGAAGTGCTCCAAGGAGCGTGTAGGTCTTTCACCTTTCATCTTCCTCCATCTTTTGTACGAAACTTGGTTATCGTAGAAACTTCTTGAGAATACAATACAGCTTAGATTGTATTTAAAATTATGCACCTGGCGCTCAGGTACAAGAAAAGGTTCTCAGTTCTCACAATGGATTAAAAATACGAAGAGTAAAAGTCCATGAGCACTGATTGTTATCATACGCCCTTGCCATTTTCCATTTAATCATGTCAACTAAATTGTAAATTGATTTATATTAAGTCGGCGCATAACATTCCGTGATTAAGTGTAGGTAGTTTCCTCCACGTATTCTAGGGAACGCATAAAGCCTAACGGACACGATACTATAATGGATGGTTTCGAGTATTGACCATTTCCGCTAGCAATAAATACATGCACACCAGATCATAAATCTAAAATGGGTTTTTGTGTGTGTACATAAGTAATTGACAAAAAATGTAATACATACGACAGTGAAAAGTATCTGACTACTTGACCTGGAAATGTATACCCTGTCAAGAGAGACCTTACAACTACGACTGATCGTGGTAGACATTCTATCTTTTAACGGAGGAAAAAAATGGAGCCAGCTTGTCTTTCATGAATTTTTCAATGTACTGGCATTCGACAAATGGACAACTACAATGAACTTGGCTCTCAAAAAGGCTAAAAGTAGTCTATCCCTATAAATTCCCATTTGTATGTTTAAAGTTTGTTATACTTGCAAATCTATATATTTTATTTAAACACGGCCATATTGGTAGATCGTACATGAATATACATATTTTTTTAAAGCTTAGTATATTACATTCACATGAAAAGTAAATCCTTTTTACTTTCTTACCATTTCTCACTCGACGGGATCTCTTGTCACTTTCCTCTCGTTCATCTTCCTTTCTTCATTCTTACCCTTTCGGGCTTCCTATCTTTTCACTTTTCTCCCATCAAACAATATACACTGTCCCCTAGTCCTCTTACTTCCTTATATACCTTTTTCACTACCCTACATAGTATATTATATTCTATCAAAAGGACGAAAACATCATTTTTATAGTACATTTTCGCAAACATCATGTACATCATGAACGATCCCACACTTACTGGGAGCTACATAGGTAGCAGAAAAAGTAAATATCCGCAGCACCAGTAGCTACATACTTCAAAGGGACATACCCGCTCCGACTGATTCGAGTGGGTCAATAGAGATTTATTTTTTTCCCGTTGAAAGGTAAAATGAAAAATCCTGTCCAACTTGTTCCCTGTTTCATAAAACCTTCAATTCCTCCAAACCCAAGTATACACACACATTATTTCTCACCCACACGAGAATACGGTCCCTGTCATGCTCATACATAAGTATGGAGGAGTGCTTTGGAAACAATTCTATAAAAGAGATACAAACAAACTCCATGTTCGTAGCAACAAACAAGAAGATATGAACCTTTTTGAACATGTACTTGTACATATGCATGGGAGTCTAGATTATCTTTCTTTTTGCTAGTTTACAAGTGTCTGCACTAAATTTGACTTACATTACGACGCAGAGCTTCGCATAAAAATCTATAAAGCAGGCTCAACAAAGGAACACAATAAGGAAATGCGCTTATCATCATCTAATGTTTACTACATATAGACATATGTAAGTTCATTGCAAACAGCAACTCAATGCATGGAATTCTAAGAAGAACCAAATTTACTCGGCAAAAGTGCATGCATACCTGGTTTCGGAAAGCTGTACAACATTTTGTAGCATTTCCGATACAAAAATGATGTAACGCTTGTATTTCTTGAAGTGCAGGCATTACCGTTTTTTTTTTACTTTGAAACTCCAATACCAATACTATCAACCATATACATAGATACATATGTATACATTCGAGAGTACACCTACTTAAGAAACATTTTGTTGAAGAATATCCACTCAAGGTTTTTCTTACTTTTCTATTTATTTGAGTAGAGACCGAATAAATACTGTAAAGTTTGCTTGCTTTTTATTTTTCCTACAAGTCCAATTTTTTTTACCTCTCTAGAGCTCTTCGACTTTTTCGGTGCCTGCTTTCTCTTAAACCTTTTTTTGCTTGCTTCAAGAAGGGGAGAAAAAAACGAAAGCCTTTTTTATAGGTTTGTTTTTTTTGAAATTTTATTTATTGCTTATAAAGGTAAATACATGTATCCTACAAAGCAAATAGCACTACTGCACCCATATAACTGACGTGTAACATACAATATTCATATTATCATATTATGTACATATTGCATTTTGCGAGATTCTCTGCTAGGGGCTGGTTGGCAAAGCATGCTGCGATTTTTACACTATTGTCAAAAAGCATAAAATGTATGGAGCTATCTCTAAGACAGAAAACTGCCTACACCTTCACAACATACTAAAAATTTCTTTGTGAACGAACGCTCGGATCTTTCTTGCCTGTGCTTTATGTTTCCGAAGTACATTTCCCACGCCGTGGTTTAAACTTAAGGAAAAACCTTTAACTTGAAGGTGTTCTTCAGGTTTAGTTGCAGGACAAACTTTATTTTTTTGAGAAATGTCTTTTACAAGGATGGGTAGTACCTTAATGCTTTTGATGTTATAACCTTTCGTGATGACACTTCAGTTGGGTGTACGTACACCGTTTGCATGGTTGACAGGAGTGCTCAAAATTCATCGAAATATTATAATCAACGCGTCTTACCGTTTTTAAATAGAAATGGTAACGTTTAGATGTTGAAGAGTTTACAAATTATTATTCAAGTATCTACATCATACTCATCATTTTTTCACACGCCAATAACGATGACTTCTTCTTCCCTTCACTCCGCGCTTTCAACCATTTGATGAGCACTGACTACTTCGTACCGAAGCGAACTACAGTCAAATCTGTCTATAAAAGGCACCAAAGGACGACAAATAGAGAGCCTTTACTAAAGTGTGTCTTTTAAAGGGCGGGAAAAATACATGGGATAGATACCAATTGGGCGACAGGCATCCAGCCTTTATTAGTCAAAGTCTTTTATAGGACTGCCTTTTATAGACAGATTTGACTGTACTATATTTTACGTGAAAGCCTATAGTGTATAGAGAAAAGAACCTTTTTGTTCTGTCAAAATATAGGAGATGGGGGAAAAAATAGACAGACACCAAATAAATTTTGGTGCACTGTCATTATACACGGAAATTTGTACGTTCCTTCAAACAGTCGTCTCCCTGCGTGCTTTCATTTCGCTGAATTTTGAAAAAGCTTTCGAGTATTTTTTTTTCTTTCAAAAAAAGTGTATCTTTTCCTCGATGAAGAACACTGGAAAATATACAAAGTATTCATCCACTTATTACATTATGTCTGCCATGCATATCATTCATTTACAGATATTAGACTCGTGGAAAGGAAAAATGTAGGGGAAAAAAAGTATCTCGGGCGTGTTTTCTGGCTTCTTTGAATGTCTATTTTGTTCTGCTTTTTGATACAGTTAGCTAGCTGTAAATATCTAATGTGCTTGAGCCTCGTAAGTCGCAACCATTCGCTCTAAAAACTACATGAATATTCTAAGAATGATCCTATCCAATTTCCTTTTAGCAGAAATCATAAAGTTGGTTGATTGTATGGTGCTAGAAAATGGTATAGCTATTTTGTATCATCATCACTTCTCATTCTTTGTCCATATCATGGTTGGAGGATGCCATGGGCGAGAGCATCATTATTTCATCTTCTCCGTGTATTAAAAACTGAAACGGTTCGTGCAATTATTTCTTTTCAGACTTTCTCCTTCCCCGGTCTCCTCTCCAGTAGCTTTTGTTTTGTTATCCACTGATAATAACTTATTTTTGCTTGATAGTTTTCGCTATGGGTTCATTTCAACCACGACTCTTGCTATTGTTATACTGCTCCGCTAATTTGCTCGGGGCAAAAGTTGTAATTTTATTACTACTACTTTTACTTTTTTTTTCTGGTCGTACGTCTGGGGAATTCTGAGTGGTGGAAATAATAAATATGCTACATATATATGTGTGCAATCCGATTTTCCATTTTTTATGACCATATGTTTTCGTCTTAAATGGAATACAGTAGAATCTCGTTATAATTGCACCCCAAGGGGAAAGTATTTTTAGGCGATTATAAAGAAAGCAATAATAAGGAGTAATTGCATTGGTTACTATAACGAGACTTTGCAAGTTTTTGGCGTCAAAGACCCACAAAATTTGTGAACTGTCCCCACTTTCAGAAGAAATTTTGGATGCATGCGAGGTTGTTTCGCATGCACTACACCTGTTTTTGGCAACAAAAATGCTGATGTTACCACAAACCTCTTTGATTTTTGAATGAGGCCGAAGAGATTGATTCACATGTAAAACTGAAGGGCGGGGAATAGTTCGGCAATAATAACGAAAATCCACTATAACGAAGGCAAGTACATCGAGATTTTACTGTACACCGAAAATCTGAATATAGAAAAGAGGTTGAAAATACGCTTACTCGGTTATTCGGTCCAAATACGAAACTTTCCCGTCGACCTTGCCAAGGAATTTTTAAACTTACTTTAACGAAATTCAAGTCTTGATAATACACAGGCAAGGATGATTCTTAAGCTCACATGTTTATCCATGATATTCTCCATCGCAGATTTAAAGTTTCAGCTGTAATTTAAAATATGATAAGCTCAGTCCCATATACTCTAAAGAGCTGCACAGGCTCATAAAATATTGAATTTCTCTTTACATCATGCCCTCAAAAATTGAACGTATCCAAAATTCAATTATAGTGCGCACCCATAATGTTGTTGAAACCGTGGCTGGTACGTTTTTTTTTCGTTGATAGAGTTTTTATCCTACTTTCTCCCGCTAATAACATGTTTAATCGTAATCTAAGGAGTACATGTCAAATCCATGAGGGTAAAAGAAGCTCAAGTGACTTGTCATTCTTTCCCCTCCAAATGCGGAGTGAAATTTTCATTCATTTAAAACCTGCTCAAGTACGTTTAAAAATTGAAGAAGCAACGGGCATTTTGTGTGCACGAAGGATGTTACACGGTGTAACCACAATGGAGGAAAAAAATGAATAGCGAGATTCCAACATTTTCTAACTGGAGTAGGATGGAAATAGGTAAAATGAGAATAGAATCGATTTTAATAGCAAGAATTTGATGTAAATACAAGCTTTTTCTTATAATAACTCTCCGGGTGGAGCTAATGGTAAAAGACATTCTGATATTATTATCATATTTATAACTGTTCACATAAGGCTAAGATTTTCAGCTAAAAAAAAGAAGCCATTTCCCTGTCGAGCCATGCCTGCACACTCCGTTCGTTCCTCGCTGAAACCTGCAATCCCCATCTATTTTCTGCTCTCTTTCTCTTTCCCTGGATGTCTCACAATTTTTCTTCTGTCTCTTTCCACTTTTCCCCTTGTCTCATGTCTTTCTGGTTGCATGGATAATTTTCCCTTTATTATGCTCATCGTTGCATCGTTTTACGCGAGTGAAACATTTTTTAAAACTCCTTCTGTGTTTCTGTACTCTAGTCGGATGTAACGACTCTGGATGCATCATATGAACGTCTCTTTTTTGTCTATTTTCACTGGTTTGGAACTAGAGGGAAAGGTAGGGTTAACGTCGTTTTCTGTATGTCTATGTCTGGCTTCTCGCCTTCGTAAAATTAGTAAATGTACTTTGATGTCCGTTCGTCCAATATTATATAAAAATGTAAATGCAGCTATTACGCCTTTTACGACACCCATCAAAGGACATTCTTTACATCTGTTCAAAATTCAGAAACATGCATATTACATATGAAGAGGAACTCATTCGAGCTATTCGGCGCTGGCGTAGCTAACCAAATTTGCGATATATCGCGCATGCATTTAAATTACATTGGCCTATGCTATACTTGCGGCTATCTAGGCAACGATTTCAAATAATCAGGTATCGTTAACATAGCTACGAAATTTTGAAGTTTCATATTGATATAATAAGTCGTGTCGATGGAGTTACCTTCCGCTACTTTTTGATGTCCGGGTTTTGTGGGTACGAGAGAAGAAAAAGTGTTATTTCATCGCTACCAACATTGCTTTTCTACTTTATTCTTTAAATGTCTGCCTTTTTCTATCTCACTGATTTCATGAATTTAATCTTTAGTTGTGCTTACACACGTGGTTTTCCTTTGAACCGAAATATTCTGTTATTATAGACTGGATAGGGGTAACTGAGGAGTATAGAACGTTGACTTAGCCTTAACCGCAAAGGCAGGTACAGATATACTGACTTTACTACACATCACATGCGATGAAAATGCGGGCAAAAATAATTACGATGTCATATCATCGGTGCGTGTGTGTGTCATATGAATATTTCTACTCTCTCTCTCTGGTTGTGAATCATTTCAGTCAGCGGAAAACATGGAAGCAAATTCAGCCGTAAAGTCAGAGTACAGTTTAAAATGTGTTTTCCCTTTGGTTCGCCTTTTGTCTCTGCATTGTTTGTGGGAAGGTTGGATTGTTTTTGATAGGTATCTCAGAGACGATGATGAAGAAGCTGCAGAATTGAAACAAAATCTCTGGATAGACTATATTCTCTCTAGTTTTTAACGCTATTCTGTCTGCCAATTTATACAAAAGGATGCCCGCGAGGAGCTCATCGTCACATCCATTTTGCGTATGCTAACTAATTAGCGTCAACGTTGGAAGCCATGAGAAATTTCCATAAAAGCCAGAGCCCCTTATTACTACCTACCATATGCACTGACGCAACTCCACTTTTTTTTATATTCGCACGAAAAGCAGCAGGAAACACATTTTGTTGTGAATTTAAATTACAACATTTACTTTCCAAAAATAGCGTACGACATGGTTTTAGCACTCAGTATGCAAGAGAAAAAACACGAGAAATGCATAAAAATGTAATAAACGAATGCTTATCGCCACTGAAGAAATTGCGGCTCATAGAATACAAAAAACATTACATGTTACATAAAAGTCTCTAACTCCAAACTCAGACTACTGTCATGTCACCACCAAAACACTGTTATTCTCGTACGGGAAAATTTCAGATGAGTAATGACCACATGTACCAACATTCCCATCTTCACAACCACGAGTAAACCAAGATGTCATTTTTTGAATGGCAATGGTAATACCGCCATATTTTAAATACATTTCTAAGAACAATGTTTGCTTAAACTAAAATATATCCTTGGATGTCTTCAATACCCGCTCAAAGTTCAAACTTTTGTCATGTCATTGTTCTAAGTTCAAAGCTTTATAATGTATTAATATGTATATAGCAGCATCATGTAATATTTTGTAGGAGGACGGATGACGAAAGTCAAATGATTGCTTTCTCTTGCATGCTTTCTCCAACGCTTCCCTGGTTG
>VICI01003816.1:0-12283 GCA_019593645.1 Akabosia matsudoensis
CCTTAACGTCCAGTTTCCCAATGGTTGCTTGCCGTTGGAGTTTATAGGATTTTACGCACTTGGGGCATTCGAGTCGGACAAGAACCACAAGCAAACCATTATACGGTTAATGACGAAGGATATTCAAAGACGACGGGAGTACATTTCCCAATTGCAGTTGTGTGCTCCAGACAAGTTCCAGAGTCACCTACCATATCTCATGCCTGAGTATATAATTGTTTTTGCGATGGTTATTCTTTGCAAAAATTCGCATTTTACCGATCCCGGTAACATGGAAGAACTCGAAGATGTAGAAAGATGTTTTACGTACCTACTGGACCACTTGGACATCAAAAATAACCAATTCCGCGTTTCATTCTTGACATGCATGGTCCACATGTGCAAAGATCGAAAAAATGGATTTGATGAAGAAGACGAGGCTGATGAAAATATTATCAATACCAAACTGTATACAATGTGCGACCTTTTACTCGATCTCCTATTCCTAAAAGGCACTGGCGTCGGGTGTGAACTCCAAAATATGCCTCGCGTTCCTTCGCACTTTTTCAAACGCCTGCACAGGGAGCCTGGTTGGAATCTGGATAGGAGGTATCTTAACCCTGCCTATGTTTTGCTGTCCGAAAGAGGAGGAAAGGGCAACAAAAAAATAATCGGAAAGACAGTGACAGCTCGAGTTTCAACTACAAAGAGCGTCAAACTCGAGAGAAATGCGTAAAAGATCTCGGGATCCGGTCGAGGTTGAAGAAGGCAGCCGAGATAGTCGAAACAACGGAAGGAAAAGAATTCGCGTGGGGGAGGAGCAAGTTGTTCGAAGAAGTGCTAGAGGAAAGTCAGGTCAAACTGTTGCTACCCGTCTGCAGCGCCAAAAAAATCGCATAGAAGCGGAAATAGCAGAAAAAGGCCAACGTAAAGATCCTTCTTCCGCTTCTAGAGGATGACAGCGATACAAGGGAACATTTGTCTGTAGCAAAGAAAAAAAAACAAGCAATGAGAGTAGGAAAAGGTTCTGGCAAAGCAAATACAAAGAAAACTAAGATCTAATTGCCATTACCGTATCAAATGTAAGTAGCAAGTTCAAGTTTTGCTAATATTTTTCACTTTTCACATGAATAGCCATTACGTGTGTGCACCAGCTACATTGGATGTTAGCGAGCCCTTCTTGTGCCTCCTTTCGAAAACTGACTTTTTTGTCCAACATCCTCAATGACATTACGTGTGAAAAAAGAGAATATTTGCATGTTTGTTACATTTGATACATCAATTTTGTTTTTCACTACAGTTTTTTATTACTTCTTTTATAGATTTATTATCTGGTTCCACTCGGTCGTCATTGTTAAATGATGAAGATAGGAATTACAACGAATGTTTTTTCAAAAGAAGCTACGGTTTTCGAATAAACACTCGTTGTAATTCCTATCTTCATCATTTTACAATTACTTCTTTTGATTAAAATATCTTTCACTTTTTCTTTTAAATCTCATTTGCAAAATTTATAACTTTTATTCAACTGATTTGAGGAGAACTTGTTCATTTACATACCTGCCTGTAATATTTGTCGTATTTCAAATATTTGTAATTTTTGTATTTTGGTACATTTATGATCAATAAAAAAAGTATATACCACATTGTAATTTCAACACCCATCGATATGTGATCATTTATTAATTATAAAAACGTTTAATTAATTAACCATAGAGTATCCAAGACCAAAGTTGCATTACGCCATTGTTAAATTTTAGAGGGGCGACGGTGAAGGGAACGGTTACCACTAGCAACACACAATTAAAACATGCTATAAAAATGTTTTTCTGTTGCGAGGTCTATATGTAATAATTTACTTATTACACCTAAAGACACAAGCAGCAAACACTCATGACCTCAATTAGGTACTTTTAGAGTGAAAAATGTATTTCGCTTTCACGATGAAAGTGCCAAGAGTATTCCACTTTCGGACATTTGTGTTTACATTATCGTGTTTCAAAATGCACAAACACAAGAGCAATGTCATTTCCAGTTGTAAACACCAATATTTAATAAGTTAGGCAATGTTTTACTTTGAACCGGATTTGAACCCGTTGTTGCCATGTCACTACTTCTAGACCTCCTCACCACTGCGTGAAACCCGAATATTAGCTATTTATTATGCTGATAAGTTAAGTGCTACCGCAAAAACTACTCCGTGTGTGCGCTCACATGGACGCATCAGACATCATGGCTGTAAAAATTGGGTTGTTACTAGCCTACCACCAAAATAGTCATTCTCATATTTATTTTTCTCGTTATTTGTTGCCCAGTTTTGTCCCAACTTTGGTAGTATATGAGTTGAGTACAAATACGCTGATTTTTTCTAAAAAATCAAAATTAATATTTCGGTTTAGGGACAACTTTTTCCCTCCAAAGTGACATACTATTTCGAACTTTTTCACATGTACTTAAAAATGATAGCGCCATATACATGTTTCACTTTAAAAGTACCAAATTGAGGTCCTATGTGTTATAAGGTCTTCTTGTGTCTATGGGTGTAGTATTAATCCATTCTTGAAACATTATTATGTTCCTTTACTACTATTTGCCCCAACCTTTCTCACTCTTCTTTGGGCTAGTCTGGCTTGTCTTGTCCTTTCAACCGCAAGACCCACCCATTCCTTTGATTGTCCAACGTGCTTCTCAATATTATCCAGCATATCTCCCTAGACAAGGAAACATCAACACTTGTCTGGTTATTAATTAACTAATTGTCTGGTTTACCAAATACTTATTAGTACCTGGTTATGAATCAGCCATGACACATCGGTAAACAGCTTATGGAGCTTCTTAATTGATTCTTCGAGACGGATTATGTCCCCGTGCCTTGCTTTAATATCTGCTAGCCTCTCTTTAGCATCTTCATTCTCCAATACAATCTTGACATGGAAATGGAGGTTATATGCTGCGGTAAATCTGAGCCTTGAGATGCAGATTTATGAAAAACATGCAAAATTCACCTCTGAAAGTACCAGAGATATGTGAACCGTTCCTCCTTCGATCAGTTCTTCGATTTCCTCATCTTCAACTTGTTTTCCAGCTTAAATAATTTGTCAACGTGTGACACACATATACAAGTGGAAATGCACCTATGTCGTTATATCTACCGTACCTGTCCTCAACTGGCGTTTAATACGCGTCTTGCATTTTCTCCTGTACTCGGTTTGTAGCTCATTATACTTTGTTATAATGTTTACCAAATTTCTGGTCAGTGCGTTATTCTGCGTTTCTTTAATCCTTAGCTGAGCTGGTGTAATATCATCCCTTTCACCGTCTTGGATGTCTTGCCTCATTGCTTTTTACAAAAACCATTATTTACTTGTTTTCACTCGGAATACTTTCACCTGGATATGAGTTCGAGTTTGATTTACTAATCTGTAATTCACCTTTTAGTTTTCCATGAATTTGACCGGATATTTTCTTGATTTTCCCCATCAAACGTACCAACTCTGTCTGAAGAGCTGTAAAAACATTACATACGTTTAACACTACTGTTTTTGAGTTTTCACAGTTCGGTTGAATGATGAGCCCTTACTTTCTTCGGTTGTTCCAGGCTGCGAAAGAATGGAATTTTGGACTTGTTGCACCTGGTCTACGTTCTCAGCCAAAAGGTTAAGCATCATGCGTATCAAGTTGACCTGTTATGTAAATACCTGGCATTAAGCATAGAGATCACAAAATTGAAACGCTCCTGTACCCTACCTTTGTAAAGAATGCACTCATGAATTTCCCCGTTTCCTCCGACTTCTCATCCTCTGCTTCAAACTTACCATCTTCAGTTTCGAGGGCAAACTTCAGCTCAGATAGCCTATCTTTGGTCATTTTTCATAAGGGGTACAGCAATCGTAATGATATTCTGCTTGAACTAATATAAATATTTATATATATATGTGCCTGTGTGCATTCGTCTGTTCCAAATAATGATATGTGGCTAGTCTTGTCACTCTAAACAGCAATATGGCAAACTTAAATGATAATTCAATGATAAGGACACATTGTGGATAACAACCGGAAACCGCATACCCAACTCCACGATAAATAGTTTTAGCATTAGTAGGTATTATCAAACATTGGTGGAATAAGGTATAAACACCCAAAATATGTATAATCCCACAATAAATAAATGACATCTGCGGATTAGAGCAAATGCGTTGTCTGTCAATGTTTTTCTGCTAGGAACTCTAATCTCGGCGGAACACCAAAAATGCCATATATTTCTTGTGAGAGTATACGACTTACTTTACTGCTTTAACCTTTTTCGTATTTGAATTTTGAATTTTTGTCCACAACTAATTAGGTGAAAGAGCCACTTTGATGTCCCTTAAAGGGCCCATGTCTTATCATAGCAATGTATAACTTGTTATTAGGTTTAGAAAAGTACCTTAAAAGTCAGGATACAATTATAGACTCGGTAATTTTTAGATTCCACTGCACTTTTACAACAGTCCTTCTGATGTCATTTGCGTGCATCGTAACCTGGACGCAATTGATAGGGCAGCCGATGCGGTGCCAAAACAAGGTGGCAGGTATTTCCGCCCATTTTTTGAATATGTACTGCTGGTCCATGTCAACATTTACAATATCAGGTAATGAACTTCACTCATACTACAAAATGTGTAAAAAAATTCAATCAAATGTAAAATATCCATATCTGACTTCAAGATACCCTTGACAGACCCAAAGGAATAGCGCCGGGTGTGGGGCAAGCTTTCAGTGAATCAGAGCACAAGTACCATTCATACTATCAGTGGACCAGCTTTGTACTCTTTTGCCAAGCGATGCTATTTTATTCGCCAAAGTACCTGTGGCGCACTTGGGAGAAAGGCTTCATGAAAACGCTCAGCCACGGATTGCAACTTAATTTAAGGCG
This sequence comes from Akabosia matsudoensis, assembly GCA_019593645.1. Taxonomy (NCBI): domain Eukaryota; kingdom Metazoa; phylum Arthropoda; class Collembola; order Entomobryomorpha; family Paronellidae; genus Akabosia; species Akabosia matsudoensis. Next base: position 4,895 of record VICI01003816.1, read on the forward strand.
CTTATCGGATACTTCCTGTAGACAAAGGAGGGAAGCTCTTGTCTCTTATCTAAGTAACACATCAGATGTAAGCTGTTATTTCTGCTACATTTAAGTCACGTTTACGTTGCTGCGGTGTAAGTGGTAATAATGGTTTTTGTATTATTTCTGAAAATTTCAGCAGTTCAAGTGGTACGTCTATCAATATTGGATATGCGAGTTTCTCTGTCTTCTCAATGTGATAAGCCAAGGTTGTCTTATCAATTGGTTCTTTAACGGAGATTTTAAGATATACGGCTATGAACTCCTTGTCTTCAATAGCTCTAAACTTGAAGATAGAAACGATGCAATTTTAACTGTATTTCCAAGAGTAACGAAATGTACCTTGAAAATATTTGGCGGGGGCCAGACAATAGAGACTATAGATGCCCTGTGTATATTACCCATTAATATGGTTTGCGAAAAAGTCTACGCTTTCTTTTGGTTTTGGTTGATACTGATGTATTTTCTTGTTTTGTGCGATCTGCTAATTATTTTGGCCATGCTCATTTCTTCTAGATGCAGATCCTTTTTAATGTCAAGAAGATATGGTCTGGCAAGTAAACAAGACATCGAGATAATTGCAAAAGAAACTAGTGTCAACAACTGGTATATTCTATACATGGTTGGGCTTAACGTAGACTCCCCGATATTTACAGAGGTTGTTTTATCTTATAGAAAAGCTTTAACGAAGCGAGAATAAGTGTTCAGAAAAAGACCTGCAACCTGGGGGGGAGGTGGTTTTGAGCCAGTTCCCAAGTAAAATGTGAAAGGGATAAGTGTTCTTGAGTTATTGTATTCAATCAGTTTTTTATACAATCAAGCTTCGTCGATATTAAAGTATGCATGCAAAACTTTCAGTACAATACGTGTACGTACCGTTTGCTATGGCAACCTGTGAGCTGTGCGGGTGGAGCTTAATCAATAGAGTTTCTTTGGATTAGATACATAGGATTAGGCTCCACTTTCTCAGTATGCTTTTAATATCTCCAATAAAACCTATTGCATATTGCATAGGTTTTCAGCTTGGATTCCTAATTGGCATTTTACCATGTCTCACCAATAGTTGCCCGGAACCAATTACTCAAGAGTTCTGTGTAAACTACTTCTCTTATCAACAAATTAGTTCCCTAATAGTTAAAAAGTTTTAATTGTGTAATGTATGTATGTTAGGTACAAAAATGCTTTCCCTTCCGGAGATGATGCCTTTCTCTCATGCCTAACCAATTTGTGTGATGAACCCAATTTTGTCTTCCACCGAAAGTCATTTGAGTCATCGGAGCGAAGTTAGAAGCTATGAAAAGATTATTTGAAACTCCGATTACAATCCCTCGTTTGAAGAAACAAACTGATGTTCAGAAAGTGCTTGATCTTTCACGAACAAACCCTCCATCATGTAGGCCCTCCGTACAGTTCACCCTGAACGTACTTCAAGTTTACCAGGACTTATTTCACGGCATGAAATTCTTTGGAACGTACAAGTTCAAGGTGGAAACTGATTTCTGTGTGAACCCACCTACCTCCAAGTTTATTGTTGCATCTGACGTTGCAACCACTTTCAAATGGTGGACAACAAAAATTTTCTTTGTAGCTTACTTCTGCTTTTTCGTGGGCCGATTTTTCGCCCAAGTTTACTGTACCAACCCAGTGGACTTTCACTGCGAGGACAAAGGCGTGATGCTCTTAGCCATTAGCTGTTACATTTGGAAGCATTTGATGGACGGGGGAATATATTTGTGGAGCTACTACAAGCAGCATCAAATCTGCGACTTTTTCAATAAGTTTAACGAATCCGACAAAGTGATATTTGGATCAGGTACCCTATATTCATTTTTCACATCTTTCTTCCTTTTCGTTTTCAAATTTGACTCTAATTTGATTGGCTTCAGACACAGCATCAATCAAAAAGTATCTTGAAGACCACCAGACAACATGCAGCCGAGTGAAAGTATACTTTCCCCTTGTGGTCTCTATCTCGATAGTTCTGATTGGGCTTAACCATGCCAACCATCCTTTCTTTAAAGCCCACTTGACCTCAGTGTTTTTCTCGAACAATCAGTCATTCTTTTCCACTCATGTTTCCACAGCGGTCACGCTCGTTTCGTTTTGTGTGGAATTCCTTTTGGTTTTATATTCGTTCTTGGCACTTTATCTCTTTCTCTTTTTATCTATCATTGTCGCAAGGGCATTTAAAACTTTTCTGTTTTACCTTTCAAACCCATCGGAGACAACAACGGAAGGAGTAACTCTCGAAACCATTCAAGAAGTTGTTCGGAAATACGAATACTTGAACGAGCTGATGATAGACTATAACAAAATTATGAGTGGTATTTTGCTGTATTGCAAAGCGCTCATGATTGTACAAATGGTTATCATGACGTATATTCCGTTAAAGAGGATGACCGTTTTGCCAAATACAAGTCTCCTCATATTTATCGTTATTACAATTCACTACAGCGTCCAAGTGAGCCGGCTTTTGATTGAAATGGGCGGAGTTTCATATGCAAGCGAGCAGTTTCAAAATATCTGGCTGAAAAGGCTTCTTCAAGAAGATTTAGTGGAAAAGGATGAGATTGACTTTGGCCTGGATAGAGTGAAGCAAGTCTACTGGAGTCGGTGCTTACTTGAAAGCTGCAAACAATTTGGCTTTGAGGCAGGAGGCTGCTATGTTATCAAGAGAGGAACGGTCCTAACATTTTTCAGTATTGTTACAAGCTATTTAATCGTTATGATGCAGTTGTACATTTGATTTTTTTGAAATCGGAGAACAGAAATCAGTGTATACGAAAAACAACGGTATCTTTAATTTTTAATTTAATTTAATTTTTAATTTTTAGCTTTGATTATTGTACCGCTCACGCTGAACAGGACATTTTTTTGTACTTGCGATGGATTGCATGTACTTGTAAACCACACACCATTCTATGACGCTGTAAATTCGGCTCGCTACAATACAGCAAATGGCGATGATTACAAGTTTATGCTCTGAATGTAGCCGTTCCATTGCAATTAATTGACTGAGGTCCACACTTACGAGGATGACGAAAATTACACCGACAATTGTCAACCATCGTCTAACTCCATAGTAGTCATTCTGTGTGTGGGCAAGGTCACATTTATAGTACTGAATTTCCCATATGAAACGACAGTTTATTAGAATTTGTTTAGTCTTTTAAGTTTTAGCATACCTTTTTGGCCACGTGTCGGAGGTACAAGGCAATCAAAAATTGGAAAATAAAATGGGATAAAACAACTGCACATGCGATATACAGACCAGTGCTTAAAACTGTATAAAAAAAGAACTAAATTGAGTATATTTAATCAATATAATGGAACTTAACTTGCATTAATTACATACCACCTTACCTCGTTTGTGTATTAGACTGCTTATAAGCCGGTAAGTTATTAGGGAAATAACAGCCAAACTGAAAACCTATTGAAGGATTTTAAAAGATTTTAGAGATATAAAAGGGTCTTTCTTGTTCACTTACTGCATCAATGCTAGCCATGCAAATTGTGGTTTTGTGTAAGAACAAGTTAGAAACTTGCATTTTGTTGCAATTGATGTGAAAGAAAACTTAGTTGCTGTATGTTCGGAGTTCGGAATAATCTACTGAAGCGCTATTTCTAGAATAAATGGTCAATTTAAAGCTTTTTAAATAGAGCAATCATCATAAAATGAAACATGTTATGTCATGTTGACCTTCATCAAATTCCTAATAGGTAATCATACTGTTTAGTGGAATAAAACTGATTTATGGGTTCCTTGGTTTCTTGTATTTAAGTTACTACTTATTTCTGTAACATAACTGTCCTTCTTAATTATCAGTTAATGCGTTATGTTTTTCCTATTGACTAGCTATTAAAAAGCTCAAAGCTTTAGTTAAGATTGGCTGTGGTTCAAAAGCGAAAATATGAAGGTCGTCACATTGCTCACGAAATAGGTTTGAAAACACATAGATGTTAATGGAAGTTCTGCTTCTCTACTGTATGTACACTCGATAAGTTGGTTATCGATAGTAACTCCCAATTTTGCAGCTTATCTTGTTCGAACATAAGTATAGCAATGAACTCACCTCATCAATAGAACGGCCATTTGATATGAATTTACGAGAAAAAAATTGTTTTAGTTGGTGGCCCATGTTTTGTGCCAGTTTTCGAATCATTAATATTAGGTAAAGTAGTAGATCATTGCAAGTATCTTTGTCTTCTTTTCACTATTACACTTGACGCGTTGTCATAAGATTGATACGCACGAAAGATGCAACTTTTAAGACATGGTGACGGCTAAATTGTATCTGAGCCAGGTATTTTTGGTTTATTGTTTTGGTACATGTAATACTACTCACGAAGAATTTGCTAAGTAAAAGAAGTTTGTACATACAATAATAAGTCTGAAGACAAGAATCCGCATTTGATTGAGTTTTAAAACAGCTATGCTTTCTCTATTCTCAAAATGTATCTCTTGAAACCTCGCTTACAACTGTTGTCCAAGTGGTTGTATATCTGGTTAAAAATAAACCGATCACAAAGTGTTACGAGAAGTATGAAATTCGTTGTGCGCTTCTTGTCATTCCAAACCTGTTCGTAACGCTTGGAACTATAGAATGAAATGCATGCCAATTTGTCCTTGCCCTAGAATCAAAGAATCTCTGAAGACTTTAGACCGATCCCTATCGGCTCGAAAACTGTTATATGATGCAAGGCTTATAAAGTACGCTTTTTTAAATTTGTAAAGTACTCGCTAGTGGAGAAACTTTGTTTATATTTACAGTAAAATGCTTATTTAGCGACAAGTGGTTGTCATAACAGTGATCATGTTATCGCTAAAGTTATTAACGGTGTGTAGTTTGGTGGCATATGGCTGGGTTTCAGTTGCTAGTGGCCAGCTGCAATCAACTTCTCAACGGCCGTCGCTACAATCCTCTTCGGGCACCTCACGTGCCCTGAGGGAAGAAGAAGTGGAAAGACAAATCCTTGACCAAATCCTGAAGGGAAAGTATGATACGAATATTCGTCCATCTGGAATTAGTTCTGCCAACTCAGAAACCAAAGTGAGAGTAAACTTGATGCTGAATTCTGTGAGCAAAATTGACGATTTCAATATGGAATACCGTGTTCAATTAACTCTTCGCATGGAGTGGAACGACAGCCGGTTAATTTATCACCATTTAAATCGCACTGAGAGCATCAAGTACTTGACGATTCAAGACATGAAACGAGTTTGGATACCTGACATTTACTTCATCAACGAGAAGGAAGCCCATTTTCATAGTATTATTAAGCCAAACTTTTTCATACGCATTTATCCCTATGGACAAGTCCAGTTTTCGAGCAGACTATCGCTTACTCTGAGCTGTCCAATGAAGCTTCAAATGTTTCCAATGGACACACAAAAGTGTGCAATTGTTATGTCAAGCTATGCCTGGACAACTGAAGATTTAGACTTCAATTGGAGAGAAAACGACCCTGTCCAGCTACCAGACTTGTCGCTGCCGAGATTTTCTCTTCGGGAAACTCAGACCTCTGTCTGTGATAGTGTTACTGTGACTGGTGTCTATAGCTGTATTCGGGTGGACTTTACGTTACACAGAAATTTTTCGTTTTACCTGACCCAAATGTATATTCCATGCATAATGTTAGGTAATGCAATTCATTTTGGAACTACAATCAAATTTGGCTAACCGTATCAGCGGATGAAACTAATCTTCTCTATTCGTTATTTATTGGCCATTTTATATCACGTTTAGTGATCGTGAGTTGGGTCTCGTTTTGGATTGACGAAAATGCTGTCCCTGCAAGAACGGCTCTAGGGATTACTACGTAAGATTTTGAAAGAGATGAAATAGAACGAAAAAGCATATACTTTAGCTAGGTAACTATTTTTTTTAATTCACATTTTCACAAGGCTTCTGACGATGGCTACTCATCAAGCCAACATGAACAAAAACCTGCCACCTGTCTCATACATCAAAGCATTGGATATTTGGTCAGGAACTTGTCTACTATTTATATTCGCGGCACTACTGGAGTACGCCGTTGTCAACTATGTCATTAGATTCGACAAGCGAAACAAACAAAGGACTAATGCGGGTCTAAGTGGGATGTCTGAACTGGATGAACGATCATGCATATCATGTTCCTGTCCGTCATGGAAACACGCTACTACATCTAAGAAAGTTGACGTCATCTCGAGATTCCTTTTTCCGTTGCTGTTCATCATCTTCAATTTAGTGTACTGGCTGGTTTACCTGGTTATACTGGCTTGAACCAGCAAAGAGAATGACACATCTGGGAACAGTTTTTATAAGCTTGGATGTAATGATAATTATTTTGAGATGATATCGATATCGCTCCTTCGCTTATTGATTCCGAATGTTTGCACTTCCGCTTGAAACTCTAGTATAATATCCTTATTTTGTATCCTTTGGCGAACCACAAGAAGCAAAATATTTGAATGCATGGTAATACTCATGATTGGACAGTTATAACTTATTTATTTTCAATAAATCAGTCCAATACAAATACCGTTTATACATATTTAAATTTAACCTGAAAGCTTATCGGTGTATAGAAATATTTGCAATCTCTGCCAAAAATCTTTATTTGGCACTATGCCACTTTAGAAGCTCTCACAGAATAAAAAAACGGTCGTAATCTGGCGGTGAATGGATAACTGGGTTGGCTCGGAGACCAAAAAATTATTTGGATGGCTGCACTCAGTTTGACTACTCTGGTGTTGATTTGGTGTGGCTTATCGATCTCATAAATAAAAATGCAATGACAATTTGAACGATACAAAACACTTTCGCTATAATATCCACCACATCGTTTGTAGAAATCACTGGTGGCATAATTATGTATCGTACGCAGTCGATTGTTACATAAAGTAACACTAGACCAACAGATACTGCGATCCATCTTCGACATGAGTAGTAGTCACCCTAAGAAACCAAAAAAATTTGAATGGCAAAATTGACAAATCAAATGTCACATATATATTTGATTTCTTTTAGAAGTGGTATTCTATACCGTCTTAGTAACTGCCCGAAGATACAAGGCTAATAAAAACTCTAGAATGGACCGGCTGGTGAAAGTAATGCAAGCAATTACTTCTCTTTTATCCGTTTCTAGTAGTTATCAAATATGACCTTCTCTCAAGTAAATGATATCAGTAAATGATTGTGTAAGCTTACTATCAATCCTTGCAGAGAACAAGTCAACAAGAGCCATAAAATTTGATAGGAGAATTGTTATGCCAGGAGGAACGAGAGGCGTAAACGTATGTAAGATCCCAGCCAGTGACCAAGAAACACCGTGCGTATGTGTACGAGAATGTGTAGCGTATGCATACGAAGAGGGTAGCGTATG
>VICI01003817.1:0-12273 GCA_019593645.1 Akabosia matsudoensis
CTAAATTGTGATTCGTTGGATTCATGCAATTACAACTCAACCTAATAAACATCCGCATCAGCCATCTAAATCAGTATATTCATCAATCGTCAAATGATGACGATAAGTGCAAAATATGTCGGTTCGCAATGTTTTTACTGATGCTCTTTTACACAAAATCTAGTTATCGAACATGCTGAAGTCATGCTGATTTGATAACATTTAATTTGATTGATTTAGTTTTCCAAAGCGTCATCGTATTCACAGCAAATAATTTTAAAGACGAATTATATCAAATTCCAACCCGCCAATATTATCATATTTCTGTAGCAAAATTTACTGCTTGCACACTGGCAAGTTTGGATTGTAGTTACATACTGGATTCTTTGTCGTCGGCTTTGCGGTTGCAGCAACAGTTGTTTCAGCCTCTGGTTGTTCAGTATTTTCTTCCACTGCCTCTGGACTTTCAGTTAAAGGTTCAGCTTCCTCAGCGGCGTCACCTGAAGCGTAAAAATTAACCATTACAAATTTTTGCACACTTCAAATGAAATGAATTCGTAAATAGCATTAACAAGCGGTTTACAATTGTATTTGGTTCGTAGCATTGTGATGTCTCCTTCACTGATAAAATCTCGCTGTCCAAGATTATCTGGAGATCCCATTGGAGCTGCTTGCTCGTCAGAGATTTCCTATAACATTATCATATTCATTACATTTTGTGCAAATTTTGTACGCTGAAAGATTTAATATAATAGATCTGAAAGAGTTACTGTTCATTGAACCTTTTTTGTTTGAAAATTGAGTCGTAACTTTTGGATAATAAGCTATTATTAAATTGAGATATACCTTCACATCAATCGTATTCTGCCCATTTTTGCTGAAATATGTTTTCCCATAATGCATTATGCTGTCATAGTTGTAAGGAACACCGAAGTAGTCTGTTTCTGCCCCAACGTACAACTCGCTGTCTTTCTTGAAGTTGTTCTCAAAGCCTGTAAAAAAGAACAAATAAAAAAGCTATTCGTAAAATAGATGCAAGATGCAAGATCTTGCGCGTGATAACAAACTACCTCATTTACTTTATATCTTATAGGAAAGAAAAACCTGTTTCATAATTAAAAATTAATGTTTGATATTTCACCAAGCTTGTTGAGTCCAGTAAAGATGAAAGAAAAACCTTACAGCTTGATTGTTTTGTGTGTCAATACATATTAAGCAATAATAGCTTTTTAGCAACCATGCATAGGTATTTGTGCATCATAGTTTCACAATGGATAAAATGAAGATTTATAAAGAAAAACTCTTTTAAAAGAAGATGGTCAGAAGTTTTGCTTCTTGACCTGGACCTACCTCGTTGGATGTTTTGAAAGTTGATGGTTACGTACTCATCTCTGTAGCAAAAGAATATTTTGCATTGAGTAATGTAGGTTTTTCTGCACTCATTTTGAAACTATAGATAAACTTACCTGTCATTTCTAGTTTGCTCATGAAAGAAACCCAACGCGTGTAAGACTTCGTGAATAGCATTGCCTTTTGAGCAGATTGTGGAGAGTTGAACGGGCTAGGTATAAAATATGTATGTTTCATGAATGTTTTCTTTAATATTACTAATAGTATGCGAGGTAAGATTAAGATGTTACTTCTAAAGGAAATTTTACCTGATTCTTTCGGTTTTGCCAGCCGACGTATGATGAGCAACCTTTGGTGACACAGGTAATGTGGAAATATATAAGAAACATTGTAAAGGAAGATCGCTAATAGAATATTTTCGCAGAAATACCTTGAGTCATAGGATCATTTTTGAACTCCAAATTATAAGTGTCCTCTCTAGTAGCAGGTCGGAATTTGATGCATGAAACTTCAGCCAGTTCCTTCATTGCCTGGAGAATCTCGGACCGTTGGTTTGGAGCTGTTTGTTGTGTAAATAATCCGCTCATGAATGGATAACTTGCTCATTATATTTATTTGTAAGTTGTTTTTTGTTGTGCTTTTTACCGATAGTGTACGCAAAGGTATATGGAACAACCCCATTTGGCCATGTACCCTCGACCAGTCCCGCACGAGTAGGATCTTTTCGGATAACCATGTCATCTACAACAACGTATTCATCTGCATGGCCGATGTCCTCCCGGAAGGCTATTTTTCATGATTTGGAAAAGTAAAAGGTTTAAAAAAATCATAATATGCAATAAATGTGCAAGATTTTTGTCATGTTCTTACGAAATGGTTGGGCTCCAGGTGGAAGTGTCGCGTTTCCATTTCCATCGTTAGCAGGAATAGGAACCCCGAACGACTTGTCAACTACACAAGATAAAACAAGCAAAGCTGAAATTCGGAAAGATAAACTGCTAATCATTTTGATTCCGGTGTAAAACCGAGCAATTTGCAGAAACCAACGGTAATCGGATATCAACAAAATTTTGGAAAAAATCTCTGAATATGCTTCAGGCTAATTCCAGGCTGTTGCTGAGTATGACTTACCTTCCGAAAATTTGGTTATTTATAGTTCGCTCAATATCATTGGCAAATTACCGAATTCGTGAGGTGACATTAAATGCACCGAATTGACCTGGAATACGTGTTTTATTGACTGCAGGTACCCATGAAATGCACAAATCCAAGCCACCTTGCGCCATATCTCAAAAGACCTACTTTTTTTTGCAGGAATTCATTTTAAATTGTGCGAGAACTTCCTTCGAAGGATTTCTTCAAGATCAATATTTACATTATGAAATTGGAACAATGTAGCAGTGATTGATAGATCCTTATACGTCCGTAATGATCCTCAAAGAGATGTCAAAGAGTTAGTAAACAAACGTCAATGTCTGTTGAATGTCAGGCTTCTATTATTTGCTTCCCAATAGTTACACAACAGCCTCCTAGTGGAAGAAACATTTCTCTTGTCTGACATATCACGAAACGATAAGAACCACCGACTTTTCTATGCACATCAACACAGAACATATTTGTCTGTCGATTTCTATTATTTCTTATTTCTGTTGAATCTCTCTTGATGCTCTTGCTGATGAATATACTCTTGATGTATGATGTGTTGTATGCTACTAAAACCTAACTGTATGCTTATTCGAAAACTAGGGATAACCATGACCAATTTAAGTTCGCAAATACAAAACTTGGATGTTTAAATGTCAGAGGATGATGGATCATTAACGTGGTAGTCGACAAAAACGTGAATCGATGTACACTAGAACAATCACTGAATGAAGTGTGTTTGACGGGTTTAAGGTAAAACTATTCTTGATGATAATACTGTTAGAATTAAGAAACTGAAACAAGGTAATAGCACATCTGAAAAATCTGAATATCCGGTAAAGCGAAACTAAAACTAATCATCATTTTCCCATTTACGAGCAGAATGCCAAGTTCATATAAAAAACCGCCTATTACGTTGAGTTTACATGAGTTGGACTTATTTCTTATTTCTCTCATTAACTGCCACATGTTTGATTATTTACTTTGTCAGTATTTTTTATCAATCCCAATTGAAATGCTATTAAAATTGTACGATGTCTTTCAAAACTACACGAAGAGATTAGTGACTTTAGGCTGATTTGCAATCATGCAAATATCAACATTTTTGAAAAAAGAAGACAAGCCACAAGTCCACAAATAAGAATAAAAAATGATTTAATATTTAAAGGGACCATGTTCGGTTCGCCTACACATCTTTTTGGAGAATTAAGAAATGTGTCCTATTGTATACGCATGTGCCGTGATTGCGACAGGGTTTTTTTTTGTCACAAAACATTGTTGATTCAATGCCAAAGAACAAAAGAAAGGGAAAAGTAATTTCTATGAATGCATCCATGTCCAACACTGATCATCTTCTAATTAAAAAATACATTAAAAATAAATACGGTGGATCACAAAACGAGATCAATGCTTTCGAAACGCCTACTTGACAATGGCGTAATAATAACAATGCCTCAACTGAAAAAGGCTAAGTGTGTCTGTCTCGATTGGTTTTCGATGCGTATTTGAAGTGCATTTCTGGAAACATACCATGACAAGTGAATGGAATAAAGAGTACATCTTTGACAAAGGGCCCTACACACGCGATAAGTTTGCCGACGGAAACTCATAAGAAAAAAATGCTGAAATACTCAATTAAAATACGTTGCAGTTTTTTTAACACGGAAAAGGTTGACCTAACACGATGCGGCTAACGTTTTGTGAGTAAAAATTATTACGATTAACACATAAACCTACACTCTCAACTCCTTTGGCGGTTCAAAGAAACTATTAATGTTTTCCTATTAGAAACGTTTTAGCAATTAGTCGTTCGGTGTTCAAAGTTCGTCTAAGCATGGAATTTGAAGCATACACTATATCCTAGTTCTCTCAGGGTAGGACATTATATTATAGCAACAAGTTATGAGCTAAAGAACTCGCCAAAAATATGTAAATTTTAATTATACTTGAGCAAGGACTGTTTGTTTTCGTATTGGAAAATATGTTCTTCTTCAGTAAATTTTGACTGTAAAATATGGAGAATATATTGACATAATCCTGTTGTGGGTTAACATACTGTCATCTATTCAAAAATCGTGGTACGTCAAGGTGGATTACAAATACCGACAAATTGGATGTCTTTTTGTGATCAAGAACTAGGAGTTATGTATTTATTTGCGTATTGTTCCCAGTAAGCACTAACAGCGTATTCGTCATCAGCATAAGCTCAACGTGGGATGTGGACATAGGTCTCGAACAATGATGGTTTCCTCTTTCTAAACACGACCCTTACACAAGAGATCGTCCCAGGAAGAGACTTTTGATTAATTAACGTCATTTGTTTATCTGTTGTACATTTATTTATAAATTTTTATAACATTGTCTCATTTTTGCTCAGAATCCTTGAGTATATCATCATCTCTACGAAAGATTTGATCTCACAGCAGCATATTTACTTTTGCACCCTTCCAAACTGACCTCTAATTTTTGTTGATTTTTTAGAGGAAACTGTCACCAGTGACAGGATAAAAATGTCCACCACATGTTGATTACCTGCCTTCTAGGAGGGGTAAAAGCGACATTTTAACTAGATGTCCTCTGCTCCTAGTTCCCTACATTAATCAAAGGTCAGTAATGTGTCAAAGAGTTAAAGAAATGACGCTGGACACTTGAAAAATTGAATACATAATTATCTGCATCAAAAGTTGTTTATCTTTCAGAATTCAGTTTGTTCTATGTGGACAAAATAGTTAATTCCAATCAACGCAAAGATGGTATAATTGATTTTCTCAAAACATCCACATCTTGTTAAATAGTTTTAAGATCTTTCCCCACCAATAGTAATAACTCAGTCAAGAATGTGATTTCAGTCTGAAATGTCTATTAAGTCTTAACCAGTTTGCACTCACTGCCCATCGTCATCTTCCTTTTGCTCTCACTTCCATCATTTTTCATCTCTTTTATCAATTTTAATTTAATCTTGAATAATGCTAATAAGGTAAGTGCGGAGCTGCTATTTTCAACAGGTCATGTCTTCCTCAGACACACACAGTGAGGTGCATTCTCTTATCATCTTTTTTAGTAATTTGTTGAGTGCTCTGCTGGTGAGATCTGATGGACTACATTATGCGCATGATAATAAGAAGGAAATTTTTTGACATCTCTGTCGAAATCATGAGTGCATGTAATCAACTCACAAGATAACTTTTTCGTGAGTATCGCTACGAAAATTGTAAGTGATACTGACGTATAGGCCACGTACTTGTTAATCATCAACTAATAACATTTGGAAGGGCTTCGTGCGCAGCGTCGACGTGTCGGAAAGGAAACAGAGTTAAACTCATCAAGGAAGTTATATTCTTTAAGAAGTAGCTCAGTTTTTTGCACTACGAAGGGAGGTTTTTGGATATTTTGACTTTTTTGTACTTGACCTCTATGATTATTACTAGTAAACATTGGCGTATTGCTTGAAATGCAGATTAAATATGACGTATTTCTACCTGTTTTCCATTCATTTCAATAAAAAGTCAATTCCGTCATTTTCATGCAAGGCTGCCGTGTGGGGCAATGTTGAACACTAATAAGAATGGACATAATTATTGTTAAAAATACTTTCGGCCGTGGATTTAAGTAAGCATATTTTGTAATAAGTACATCTCAACAGCAGGTAAACTGACTTAATGACAGCCTTACTTGCCTCAAGCTGGATTTGGAAGTGGTAGGACCGTTAAACTTTATTGCAGTTTTTGTTCTGTCAGTTTTTCTGCCTAAATACTCTGAAGGTCGAGTTTGCAGTTTTAATGCACTTTGGTGTAGAAAGGTCTGACACAAAATGAGTCTTGTACGTAGTGCAGCACAATTTAGAATTCCCTTTTTGCAAAAACACATCTAGCCTGTTAAATCATGTATAAGGGCAGGGCTCTGGCAGGCGCCCATTCACGCGCACCCGATCGCTGTAATTATTCACTTTAAAGAACATGCTACGCAGACAAATTACACGACATATAATACTCGATGCATATTTTGTTGTTTAGACGTACCTAGATTTTCTTGTAGAAAAAAAACTTTTTTTCCCTCACAAAATCCAAAAAAGAGGAAGGAACATGTCATGGATAGAATGCCTCTTTGATTTGTTTGAAAAGAGCTTTTGCAGAAAATCCTCTTCGCCTACTTGCCACTGTAGCCTGTATCATTGCCATTCTTTTAATTGATTTTTTATTAAGAAGTCTTTTGTTTCATCTCTTCTTTTGTATTTTTCTCTTTCAGATTGCCTTACCACCGTGATTAAAAACCGTCATAATTTTGTCAGCTGGGCTGAGTTACGCAGATTGTATACTTGAACGGGATTATAAATCTTGAAAAATACTTTATAAAGAATCATCGCAACACAATCGGAATCACACTGTTCTACTGCTAGTTGCTGGCTACTTTAATATTCATGAATCATGAGAAGTCTTACCTTGCCCAACATTATATGTTCTGAAGAATAACGTCGAACTAGGCATTAAAAGAGGCATATTATGCGAAAAATATTCAAAATGTGGCGACTATTTTTGTCATTGGAGCAGTAGTATGGTTATCCTTCATTCAAGCTTATAGTAGTTATATTGTCACAAGTATGTTTAATGGATAAGTTAATTTTTCAACACTTTGTACACCATCATTGTGTATAAGAAGTCATCAGACAATAAAAAATAAGTTATACTTAAGCAACCGTGCTTTACTTGCATGTTGATGGTGTACTTGCGCCTGGTAAATGGTCAGTGCTCTCGCACTTTTACTATGCGCACTCAAAACCTGCGTACCTAAAGTATTCGGAGGTTTGCTAAATTTGCTATTTGTATTTGTGAGTAAGTATGCAACGGATGATTAGGTTCGCCTCTGCAATAAAGCGATTTACAATTGCTAAAGAGCGACTTTGGCATGACATCATATAGGCAAAAGGGTGGTGATGATCAGACAGGTGATGATGATGGGTATCATGATAGCGTAATCAGCTTCGTTTTGCACATATGAGAGATGCGTTTCTCCCGTTGCACCTGTTGCCCTACACAAGCTTACTTCATGAAAGGAAATTGGAATGAAAGGACTGGGTGACCAATTCATGGACTATTAGTTTGTATACTGGAAATCGTGAAATTATTTTAGAGCTACAAATTGTGTTTATCGGTGATGTTCATGATTTAATTGCAGTCGCACAGTGAACTTGTGAACAATCTCATAGTGCCCCAGAGACTTTCCTTGAATATGAAACATTATAATATATAAATAGTTTGACGTTGTCTAGTTTGTAGAGAGATATTGCATTGAGGATATTAAGAAGTGTTTAATGGGTGATACGAACGTAATCACAATCTACTCATCATGAGCACATTGAAAGTAACTGACTCGGCCGGTGTCTCGACGGAAAAGGAGCAGGCCAAAGCGAAACGGAAGCTTTCGCCGCAACGTCCCCACCAACATTTTGAGCATGTGCTAAACACAAAAATCAACCTGGAGTTTGTACCTGAAGAAAATGAAGATGAAATCCGAAATGAGGATGAGCTTCAAGTGCTTCCCATGAATAACAGTTCTACGGTTAAAGCCGACAATGGACCGAACGATATAATACTAGAAAAGGAATTAGGAACAATTATAATCGACACTGAATTAAGCAATAGGTACAAAAATACTCGCCGAAATACGTCCCAGTCTATTGACCTTCGCAGGGGTAGTGGAAAGTCGGAAAATGCATATCATCAGGAGCGTAACAGCAACATTCGTGAAAGCATTGGTGGTGGGGACGCACGAAGACCTAGTCGACATTTGAAACGACTTTCGCGAGCATTATCTCAACTCACCTTTAACCCGCAGACTTTCCCGGAACCGGCTTATGAGCTTCAGGGAATGGAAATACAGGTTAAATCAATATTTTACTTTTTCATGTCTATAGTCTTGACATGCATGCACGCATGTTTGGCCAGAGAAAAAAGGTTATGTTTTTTTGCTTGTCCTATATTGATACCACATAGATATTTTATTCGCCTTTTTCTTGTCCAGGGCTGTGTGCATCATATAAAAAATGATCGTGTTAACAGACAAAGCGAATCAGTAATTTCAATGACCGATAACAGCAGTGATTCCACATACATACGCTGCGACTGCTGCTGCATGGTTATCGACTTGGATGATTCATTCGAGCCTTTACAAAACAAATATTTATAGATGTATGAATTTATGGACAATTTCCGATAAGATCTTCTGTAAATAAATAAATAATTTTTTTTCTTTAAATTGATTTCGTTATTCGCCTGAAAGAGGATCAAAGCTATTGGTCGAAACGTAGGGTCAATAAACAAGAAAATGCTCGTTGTATTCCTACCTTCATCTCATTTGATAAAATAAATAAATCTTTAAAATCCTCTTTCGGACGTAACTATTTTGAACAAGTCGATCAGTCCACAAATAGAAGGCACAGAATTTCGATAAGCGGTGAAACTGTTTGAGAACTCATTCTTTTATTGCATTTGATGACCAATATGAAACAGCTTTCATTTTAAAGCTTACTGATAAGCGTGAGATAGTAAAGATGCAATAAGCTATTCAAATATAAACTTGAGTGATCATAATTTTTCTTATCTTTACTGATTTTCAAGAGATTGAAGATATTCCGTAGCGTTTTCGTTGGTTATTCACAAATTTCCTGCCTGTCGTCATTAAGATGTGGATTGGCTATGGAATTAAGAAAGGGTTGAACTTGAACAAGGTCAACATAGCATTCCTAAAAGAATATTGGCCAAAAATTGTCGGACCTGTCATTGGAATATGTGCATAATCTCAGCACTTATACTTATATGCATCCAAACATTTAACAAAATTAGGTTAACCTCAGCAAAAATTAAATGACATCACTCATTGGTTGTTGATGATTAAAAAACAGAAGTCATAGGCGATAAATTTTGTTTCTTGTCGTTTCCGCTGCCTGTTGTTCTCGATGCCTTGAATATCTTCGACTTGGCAATTTACAGCAATAAATAACAAAAAATGCCTTCTGCACAAGGAAAGTACCAGTCAAATTGTCAGCTAAAAATACCTGCAACAACTTAAAGTAATCTTTGTATAATTCAATGGGTAACATGACATGAAATTATCCATCATAAACAACGAATCCTGCGTACAAACTAGGAAAATTGTTGAGGGCACTTGTAAAGCACCTTTCAGGGAATTTCAAGGTAACCCAAGCAAATGAGCGCAAAAGAAGTCTTTCCCCAACACTCTTGTTGATATCATCATTGTCAGATACTGCACATTCACGACGACCGGCCGCTATAGCCACGCAAAATGTACAATGTTGGTTGAGAGCTACATGCAAGCATGCATGTGCTAGTGTAGTGCTAGCTAATAGCTTCAGGACATTTCCACGTGAATGGCCTATACCTCCATGTTATAATCGCCACTATTGAAATTCGATTGGCAATCTGTATCAGCTTTTAGATGAATTATTAAAATGAAGTGCTAAGCATAGATCATTTGGTGGATAAGTATGTAATCATCATAAATATGTAAAATATAAAATGCATATTTTAAGCTTTGACTGATTTCTTCATGTAGCAAAAGTATCTTCAACTTCTGACGTGAACTAAATTGATCTACAGGTATTTCAGATGTGTGACTTATGTGAGCCATTTTATTGCAGGGTCACAACTACAAACTTTCTTTTACGAAAATGCGATTCCGATGCTGATGCAAACGACAACTCGTACAAAGAATGAACAGCTAATTTATTGCAAGTAATTATGCATTTAAACCGAATACCTCATAATTCCTGAACAGGAACAATTGGAACGTGCACAAAATCACATACCGAAACAACTCTGGTTGTGAACAAGTTGGCTTACGGGTAAACTTTGAACCTTAGCGTGCCGTTCGAGCCATGAAGAAGACATAAAAGTTGATGATTAGTGATTGCTAATGTGTGTACATGTCCAATTCAAAAAACATTTATACTTCACATGTAATGTCTTTGAAATGCCGAAGCGTTGATATAAGAAATATTTCATACTCACAGAACAGTGAGCAAGGCTACAGAATCCAGTATTTCCAGTTCATATTAATTTTCGCGTAACATGCAAGTATTTGTTTAAAGCCTTCAACTTTTCAAATTCATGACATGGTATAAGTACTTAATGTTGATAGTATCATAAATTTGTCAGCTATTCAATGATACCCAGGTTTCTATTCAAACATTTTCTTTCAGAACTCTTTTGCTGTTGATCGAACAATAACAGCACGGGGAATAAGTTGTAGTAAGTCTGATTCCGTATGCTTTCAAGTATTCTTGTATGTTGCGGTATATGACGAAGTCAGTTGCAGTGAGTCATTGTTTAACTGCTTCTGCTGAGCTCAAAGCAGCATTACATACAAATATAATGTGACGAGTCGAATCAAAATGAATAGATTAAAAATTTTAGGGTAATAAGCTAGGGTTTAATTATTTTAAATTCCAGAACTTATTTGGGATACGATAACTTACCATTTACACTTACTCGATCGATTTACTTACTAACAAATCTTCATAAAAATGCAAGTTAAGTCGCTATAAGAAGGATTTCGCTGAAAATCAATTGTAAATCCAATCTATAATTTAAACAAGATAACTGTCCGCCCAAATGTTTTCCTTTAGTGGGCTCTTCTTGAGTTCTACTGAGGTAGTACCGTAAGTATGTCTTCATACGAGTACTCTATTGATTAGCACATTCTTGCGTCAAGTTAATTAATTTTTATGTATGGAAAACATGAACAACAATGTTTTCACCTTGTTTAGGCATCAAAACACTTGATTTGCAATTAGCGGCCTATTTTCAAAGCAGCGCGGGTTGTCCCCAAATTCAAGTAAACTTTATTACTGCATTCAGAAGGTAAATTTTCTACAATTGTTTCTACAATTAAAATCTAATTCTCATTAGCAAAAGATTTTTCTTAGTCACGTGCTATAGGCATACAGCCTTCGGAACTTCAAACTGTGTCATTCTTTTTATGGACAAGTGGGCACACAATGGCGGAAAGAAAAGGATCCTTACTTGAGAGTGAATCATTTTATTCAACTAAGCATGACATGACAATGTTTGATCACAGCATGGAGTCGGTTAGCTAATAATGTTTTGTCCGTTGAAAAATGTGTTATGTAGGGCAATTTTACGTGTTTAGAACCCATTTACCTTTGTTTGATGGATGTTATAGCGGTGATGGAAAATACTTAATTGTATGAAAAACGGATTAGTCAAAATGTGCGACATGGCACATAAATACCATATAACTTTACGCCTTTAACTGCTCGACAGAATAATATATATGAAATAGGTACACCTCCAAGACTATGTCATGTAGAAGGATTTAATTCATCATCGATTATGATGTTAGCCCAGCTTTGTCGTGATGTTATTAATTATGGTTTCGTCGCTCTATGTTGTGTATTTTTGGATTCCTACTGTGTTATTGCTGCATTAAAAAATAGGAAAAACCGTATTCTTGCCATCCATGTACTAAAAAGCGAATTATCCAGTACATTAAATTATGGATCACAAGAGGACACATAAACCACACCTTAATGTAATCAACTGAAAGAAACTTCACTCAAAAATCACTGACGTCACATTGTGCGGAGACGCTCAAAGCAATCAAGTGTTCTCGCAGTTGGATGATGTTTGAAGAAAAGAAGAGTGAAAGCAACAAAACACTTTTCGCGTTTAAGTAAATAAAAGCTTTTAAGCTTATAAAGACGAAGCTGAAAGCAAAAGAAAAAGCTTAGCTAAAAAGCTTAGTTAAAAAGCTTAGCTAAAAAGC